>VDFB02345708.1:80616-311748 GCA_007258455.2 Sequoia sempervirens | reverse complement strand
CCTCGAGCTACCCTCTACCCTTAAGCCCTCTCTCTCTCACTCACTCACTCCTATCTTGAGCTCCCCTCTACCCTTAACCCTTAACCCCTAAACCCTCTACCCTCTACTCTTAACCCTATACCCTTTATCTCTCACCCACTCCCTCCCTATACCCCTATAATTCATTTGAACATGTAATTAAGATAACTGATAGAGATATAATGTTCTCAATATTTCTTCTTTGTTGTGAGTTGCTATTCAATTCTAATGGAAACTTTAAAGAATATTGTGTTTTTCAAATACTCTAAAATTTTAGAAGAATGAGGTGAGAAAAACATTTTTTTCTTATTTCTTCTCCACTTTAATATATAATCTCACACCAAAACATCCATGTGAAACCTCCACCAACTTCTTAAAAGAAAAAGTATATAATTAATAATAATTATTTTTTTAATATATTATTGGCATCGCACGAAACATCACATTTGCAGAATACGTACAAATTGGATTTGTTTAAAAGGCTGTAGAAACGTTTAAGCAAATGCAATACGCAGGTGTTAAGCCGAATTCCACAACCTTTGCGAGCATTCTCTTAGCCGCGGTTGTGTGAAAGGATCGGCATGGAGAAATTTCAGCGTATGAATTGCAATGATTGCAGGATCAATGTAAGATTGATTTGTTGAAGCACAGAAAGTGTGGAAAAACATCTGCAAAGACGGTTTTAATGCATTGGCTGGAAGGAAAAACCTAATCCCACAATCTTTGCCGGCATCTTCTTGGTTGCAAAGAGTGAAGCATAGACACGGTTTGTGAACTGTTTAACAGAACGCCTCAAAGAGTTGTCATCTCATGGAGTGAAATGATGGCAGATCGAATTAAAATGTGGAAACACGGGCAAGGCAAGCCAACGAACTATTCGATGGAATGCTTCAATAAGAAATGTCAGCGCATGGAAAGTTGTAAAATCCTTGCAGATATTCGCAAAATGGATTTGATGAAATGTTTTAGAGGCTGTCAAACAAATACCAAGTTTGCAAGAAAATGCACAAAGTGAACTTGTGGAAAAGGCTTTAAAGACTTTCAAGCAAATGCAATTAATTGTTGTTCAGGAACTCGCGCAGCCATTCAACCTCGTGAGAAGATGCAAAAAGCGGTGCATAGACATTCCCACACGATGTGGAACCGTTGATGGGGTTTGAGAAACTTTCAAAGCAAATTCAATTGGCAGCTGTAATAGCCAAATGCCATGCATTTCACTGGCAGACTCGTGCCTCATGATTGGAGTATAGACAATCCACGTCAACTGTTCGACAAAATGCCATAAAGAAATGTGGTCTCATGGAATGCCCCCAATAAAACGATGGCAGGAGACGCAGCATGTGAAGTGTTTAACAGAATGACTCACAGAGATGCCATGCCATGGAGGGTGATGATTGCAAATATGCACAAAACAAATCTGTCTTGAAGACATTCAAGAAACTCCCAATGAAACGTAATTGGCAGCTATGATTGCAGACCTCTGCACAAAATAGAAGTGTTAAAAAGGCTTTAAAAACTTTCAAACAAAATGCAACTGGTTGGTGTGAGCCGCGGCTTAAGAGGTGCAGTCCCATGAATTACATTAATAGCAGGAAGGGTACAAAATGGATTTGTTGAAGTTGCCTTGGTAGGCATGAATGCAAAATGCGGGAGAAGTCGAGACAAGGGCCAATGAAACGTTTGATTAAATGCCTCAAAGAAGCGCGGTCTCATAGAGCAAAGATTGCAGGGTATACGCATAAAGTGAAGGGCTAAGACACGTGAACTGTTTGACAGAATGCCTTGAGGTTATGCACAGATGGGATTTGTTGAAAAAGACTTCAGAGACCTTTAAAGCAAAGACAAGGCGCGCAAACTGATTTATACAATGCCTCTTAACAAATGTAGTCTCATGAAACAATAACAGGGTTCGCACGTGATGAATTTGTTGAAAAGTTTTCCACGAATCTCCAAAGTCATGAAACGTAACCGGCCAGGAATGGAACGCTTTGGAACAGAGCATGGAGAGCATGCCTCAATGAGACGTGGTCTCACGGCATTAAATGATTCCGGATATACATAAATCTGATATGTTGAAGATGCCCGTCATGCAGAGCTGAGAAGGGTAATGAAGGCTGGTTTTTATACAGCTACAGGAGTTTCATCTTTTGGGAATGTTCAATCAAAGTCATCTTCTTCATCAGAGCCTGACGAGCTCAAGCAAGTCAAGACAAGTGTTTTCCAAGATGGTGATATGATGGATATAACTTCAAACACAAATCAGCTAAGAAATTTTGAGTCTCTTTCCGATAAAGAGAAAAGCAACCCAAGCCAATTTCTGATGGACAAAAAGTTTATCTGATTGCAATCCTTTGACTCAATCTAGGTGTCCAGTAAACAGTGGGTCTTCAGACCTTACTAGAGGGATGGATGATGATTCCAAAGAGCTTTTAGCAACTGTTGAGGATGCAAACAATGCAAGAAGTCTAGCATGCTCAAAGCCATCAAGGTCATTACATAAGGTGATCTTATTACCTGAAGTAGCAAGCTAAGTTTGCTTGTGAAGAAAGCTTTGTGGATGAAATCAATTGTAGGAATGTACTTGAAACATTACAAAATGCTCACTTGTATCATCTGCCTAGACTTAAGAGGAGTTGCCTAAAGTACACTGTAGGACTTGAGGTGAAGAAAACAATGTATGCTTTTGTTGCCAGAATAAAGCCTCTGTTTTGGGTAATGCGATTGGTATCTTAAAGAAGAAAAGTAACCTATTTTGCTATGGAAAAAGAATGGAGATTGATTTGTTGCATAGAATGACGTGTTTGAGGGGGACAAATTGACCCAGTCTATGGATTGCAAGCATTTTATGGTTGTAGATCAGGGAATGAGAATCAAGATGATTCAGAATCTACTTGTTATTGGACGTGGGCAGAAAGTGAAATTGTATCAGAGTTTTTTTATTTTCTTCACGAATAAGTGGATTAATTAATTATACTCTTCTTTTTCTTTTTTCTTTTTTCATGTAATTTAAGGAGCAAAACGATGCCCAAGTTTAAAAATCCATGCATAACGTTGTTAATTAATGTTATTTTATTTTAAACTAGCATTAATTTAAAAAAGGGATTTTATTATTTCAATGATAAAATTAAAAGTTCGTGATATATAATCTGCAGTTAATTGATTCTCGGAATTAATTATTAATTAAATTATTTTATGAATTAATTGGTGCACTTCCAATATTTTGCAGATTCTTTCAAGAATGGAATGAGAGTGAATCAAGGTTGAATTGCAAGATTGATGTGCAAAAGAGGAGATTGCTGAAACAATTATCAAACTGGAAGTAAACTAGACGCCTGGTGGGCCCGGGATTTTGGAAGAGGATGCTACTTTAATCATGCAAAGGAGTAACTCAGAGTTCAAACTACAAATTGCAAATTGTCAACTGAAGCTCATTGGAGTCAACTGAGGTCAACAAAAGTTGAAACAAAAAGTTGCCTTGGTGGAAAAACTATAATGCACGAGAAAAGCTACAACTTTTGATGTGTTGTTTTAACAGAAATTATGTAATTAGTGAACTATATATTGTCAAATCTGCTCACTTTGAGTTAGAATTTTAGGAAAAGAAATTAGGCATCTTAGTTAGAAGTTTTCAGTTAGTTTAGCAGTAGAGTAAACAATGGAGTTTTTTTGCATTTTTAGTTAATGTAGTCAATTTGAAGACATTGGTTTCTATACACTAGTGAAGTTTGCTAGAATTGTAAATGTTGCTTATCTATTTTACTGAATTGAAGCAACCAAACTAAAAATTGCTTTAAGTTGTATTCTATAGTGACATTTGTTCAGTTAATCATTTGATTTGAAGCTTTCAAGGAATGAATAAAGTTTATCTTTTCTTTCGTTCGAATTGTGATTTGAGATATGATGTTAAAGTTTGCACTATGAATGAATGTTCAACTTTGTATTGATTACATGTTGACTTATTCTACAATTTAGTTTAGGAAATCCTTAAAGAGTAACATGTCTGGTTAATGAGATGAATTAACATTCTTTTCTCTCTTGTGTCCCTAATCTATCTTTTTCCTTTTTTCTTATACTCCGGTTAGAGTAGGTTTAGGTAGAAGTTCGATCTTGCAACAACCAAGAAGCTCAATAACCAACAAGCCCCTTAAACATTACAGCCTTATTGACTTCTCAACAAAACAACAACGTTGTGACCCAACATCTAGGACTTGTAAGAGTTGTTGATGAACTCGAGCACCCAAGATCACCTACAAAACCAAGATAAACCTTCCACACGAGAGCAGCAAGAGATAAAATGTAGGAATATAGTGCAATAACAAAATGATGTTATTATCACACACTAAATGATACAATATGCCTCAACTCTCCTTTGAATTGATTGAGTTAATATGAACTCATCTTGACTAGATAGGAGGGAGAGGTGAGTGTTGATTATATAGCACAATATGGACAAATAATTCCAAGAGGGGTAATAACTCCCAAATAACCAAATTAGGTGGGAGTTATGCCTACTTGGAAAATGCCAAATAGGTGGCATAACCTACTCAGAAAGAGACAAATGAGTGGTTTTGTGAGGTGGCATATAAGGCCAAAAGAGGGTGTGAAACTCAACCACCTAAGTGTGAGTGGGAGCAACACATGTAACCGATGGATTACGCCATGTGTCCTCACATAAACCACATCTCCTATAACCTAAGGTATGCTTAATAATGTGTAGGAAAAATATTAAAAAACCTACACTAACACCCCCCCTTAAGCATAGCTTAGGTGGGTGAGAAGACACAAAGATGCAAATATGGGTCCCGGCTACTAGGCCATGTTAGGTACCCATGTACAAAATACTTTCTCACAAATGAAGTAAAGGAGAAAACCCAGTGGGACAAAACTCCTCCCCAAAAGAGAGAAAAGAAAACAAGTTTCCCAACACAAGAAGAATCCCATGCAAGGAAGAAGTCCCCTCCAAAATAGAAAGGATAGGAAAGACCATGTAGCCTTCCCCAAAGTAGTCAACTATGCCAATGGTTGAAGCTCGAAACTGAATGTAGAACATGGTCCACGATCATTGAACAATGTTCCTCCCCTTAGGAAGAAACAAAACCAAAGGTGTATGAAGAATGTCTTCCCATTCCTGAAATGAATATGAGGGAAGAAAGCTCAAAATGTATGAAGTCTCTGAAAACTGCTCATCTGTCTCCACGTCGATGCCGAAAGTTGCCACCACCAACTCGGGTGTTATAGGCCACACTGATGAAGATGACAATCCAAAACCTAGTAGAGATGTGTGTAGAACAAAATCCAAAGACTCAACTACCTCCTCTGAAAACAAAGATGCCTCCTCCAAATGCTGCTCAAAAGTATCCACACTCATGTCAAACTGTGATGAATGATCATGTGGAGAATGAACAAGAGGATCCACACGTTCCTCCATAACAACTGAAGAAGAATCAACTTCATCAAAGAGAAGATGGATGTCATGAATAGTGTCTCCCAAGTCTGAAATATGAGACTCTATGAACAAACCTGCAATGTCTGTCAAGTAGTCATCCCAAGCAACTATATCTGGAAGACGATGTCGATCCTGTTGCACTGAATCACAAGTAGGAATGAAAGTAACACAAGTATCTTCAGAAGCAACAATCGTTAGAGGAGAAGGAATGTAAGGCTCAATAACTGGATCTGATGTGAGAATACCAAGATTCAAATAGCCAAAATTCTCCTCAAAATCAAATGTCACACAAGGAGTGTGATGAATAGCCAAAGAATCAGAACTGTCATCAGGTGCAAAGTCTGAAAAGGTATACAACCGAGACTCATTATCAACTATCCCAGTAGCAATTATCTTTGTGCTCTCCAAATCTCTGATGATAATTGAATCAGGTGTGAATTCCACAGTCTTGCCTGCTCCACCATGAGTGATCTAACAGATGGAAAGAAGATTGTTTGTCAAGTGAGGTACACACAAAACATCATTGAAGGTGCCATCCCTAATATCAACAGAACCCTTCCCAATTACACTCATGTAAGTGTTGTTTCCCATCAAAATAGGTGGCATAGCACAAGGCTCAAAAGAAGAGAACATAGACTGTGAAGAAGCCATATGATGACAAGCTCCAAAATCTAGGAGCCATTTCCCTGATTCATGACTTGTAGAAGCACAAAGAGCTTTACCTTTATTTTTCTTAGACTCAGAAGCAAATTCTGCATGACCTTTATCCTTACTCGATCCTGACTGTTTGGAATGTGAAGAAGTAGACTCAAACATTCTATAAGGTAGATCAATGTTGTTCTTCTTAAGAAGATGTTTCAGTTCATCAATATCCTTCTTATAACAAGAATGTTCTTCATGTCCAATCCTCTTGCAATATGAACAAGTAGACTTCTCCTTCTTAGATGAGTCCTCCCTTGTAGAGGATTTGTGAACATTGTGCTTGATCTGTTTGTGGATTTTTCTTAGATTTCTTTTGTTTCCTGTCAGATTGTCCCGACTCTTTCTGTCCCTTAGGCTGACTAGCCAACAAGGCCTGAGTTTGTGATGGCTTTATGAGACCCATAGAAAGAATCTTTTGTTGTTCATGCATTAACATCTTAGAAAAAGATGCAAATCAAGGCATAGTATATGCAAATCCCATAGTCAGTCTATGAGTATGAAAGCTAGAAACAAAAGCTGCAAATTCAGGACCAAGTTTATTTAGTGTATTATAGATTAACTGAATGTCCTTTTTATCAATACCACAAGCTTTACATTGTGCTCTCAGATTATTGACCTTAGTAATATAATCTTGGATGTTGCCAAAGTTCTTTGGATCAAGGCTCATCAATTCATTTTCAATCTGATAGCCTTTGACTTCATCTGTTGTACCATACAAAGATTTTAACTTTTCCCAAGCATCATGTGAATTTGTACAAGATTTAATCTAAAACATAAGATCAAAGGAAACAAAGCTACGAAGACATCCAAGAGCTTTTGTATGTTCAAGCATCCATTTTATCTTTTCCTTATTTTCAGGTTTAGCTACCTTATTTTCAACATATGGAGTATACCCAAGTTGCATTAAGGCCTTCCATGCATGTTGATGCCATGTTGCATAATTATAAGGTATTAGCAAAGGAACCTTAGAATGATCCATGTGTGAATGAAAAGAAAAGCACAAGTGAACAGATCAAAAAACACACACACACAAAGAGAGACCCCCCCTTTTTCACTCAATCAAGAATCCCCCCCAACAAAAAATAATTTGGCACTTTATAAATCAGTGTGTTTACAATGCTGGAGTTGTTTTTCAGAGTTTTACAAATGTCTAAAATAGACCCAAATACTGAAAGTACAATAAAATATCATAGTTATAACCTAAAAATAGTACCAATGTGTAGTGCTTGAAAAAATGTTCACTTTCAAAAAAAGAAACACCTCAATACGAGGTCATATGTGAAAGTTTCATCAATTTGAAGTTAAAAAAATGAGAACTGTCCTTCAGATCTGCTAATAAAACTGATTTTCTGGAAAATCCGAATCACTTGAGAAAAAATGGATCACACCACTACAAAGCCTGTGAAATTCTACCCCAAATCAAAAAACAATTCTCTGAAAAAAGAGCTTGTATGACTGAATTATGGCCCTCCAAAGATTGACCGCAAAATCAAAAATGCAATTGGAGAGGGGTTCTGCAGAAATGTTCTGATTTAGATTCTACAAAATATGTAACCTGTATGCAGAAACTAGCAACGACCCAGATGGTTTTTTTCTGCTACGAAAAAAACCTAGATGGTGGATTTTCTTTAAAATATACATAAAATATGGATGTAGTGTAAAAAAAACATCTTTAGCAACATAAAACGACCCCAACAACCAAAAAACAGCATGAAAAGGTAGAATCACCTACTTAAGACAAGCAAAGGCATGTTGCAACCTGCAATATTGATTAAACACTCAAAAATCTCTCAAATTTGAGAAGGGGCTTGCAGATCTGACGCTCTGATACCATGTAAGAGTTGTTGATGAACTCGAGCACCCAGGATCACCTGCAAAACCAAGATAAACCTTCCACATGAGAGAAACAAGATATAAAATGTAGGAATATAGTGCAATAACAAAATGATGTTATTATCACACACTAAATGATACAATATGCCTCAACTCTCCTTTGAATTGATTGAGTTAATATGAACTCATCTTGGCTAGATAGGAGGGAGAGGTGAGTGCTGATTATATAGCACAATATGGGAAAATAATTCCAAGAGGGGTAATAACTCCCAAATAACCAAATTAGGTGGGAGTTATGCCTACTTGGAAAATGCCAAATAGGTGGCATAACCTACTCATAAAGAGACAAATGAGTGGTTTTGTGAGGTGGCATATAAGGCCAAAAGAGGGTGTGAAACTCAACCACCTAACTGTGAGTGAGAGCAACACATGTAACCGATGGATTACACCATGTGTCCTCACATAAACCACATCTCCTATAACCTAAGGTATGCTTAATAATGTGTAGGAAAAATATTAAAAAACCTACACTAACAGGACCTTGGGAGGTGATCGATTTAAAGATCATTTATTTTTTTTAGGAGAGGTAAGGTGATCGCATCTTGCCTGCATGTTGTTGTGTCAATTTGGCGATCAACAATTAGTATAGGTGACCTTTAGCCCAATGTTAGTTTGGAATTATTGCAAGAATTGGTTAACCAATTATTCGAAGTTGAAGATGAAATTTTTAAGAAGTTAGAAAAACCATTCCAATGCGGTGTCCTTAAGAGACCATGGGAATATTTTAGCTAAAAACACATTGTAATAGAGGAAGTCACTACACATTGTAGTGCATAATGAAACATGAGTTTTTGCATCACCCCTACCATTGTATTTATCAAATTTTAGAATTTCCACCCCTCGAGTGATGGGTACATTTAAGATGCTTAGGGCTAAGGGACTACAACAGTAATAGGGTTGCAAGGTGTAATGATAAGTAGCACTAGTTGGGTTGGCTAATTGAGACTAAATTTGACCCATATTTTGCAATAGGTTGTTTAAGACGAGATTGGATAGAAGAGGTTGGGGAGGTTGACTAGCCATGATAGCGGAGGTTTGGGATGTGGATTTAAGGATCTCATACCCAAAAGACACATGATTCACATTAACTCTAGGATTAACAAGGGGCACAATGTTTACGTTATTAGTAGAAGTGAAAGAAGGTATAGAGGGATTAGTATCCACCATGTGCATAGACACCTCTAGCATCATAAGATTTAATTGTGTACCAGTGATCTTCAATTGGGTATCCTGAGGGTGACTCAAGATTGTCATGTATGAGGGTACATGAGTTTCTACTATATTAGATATCCCACAGAGCAACTCAACATTCTAAGATAAGTAGATTTCTTAGACCATAGATGACATGAGCAACTTGAGTGTATAAGTTATCTTTGTTTATAAAATCTTCTAATTATTTAAGTCTCTCTTCCAAAGATTGAACCTACTCAAAGGGGACATTAAGAGAAAACTCATGGTCTATGGATGAAGAAGACCCAGAAGGAGTACTTAGTTGATAATTTGTTTGAACCTCAGTAGATAGATGAACAAAAACACAAGGAGCCATATAACTAGGTAACAAACCTGTGGTGAATTGATCAAATTTAGGACCTTGATGGGTTGGACTAAATTGGCATCTTGAACCCATGTCTAATTGTCAGAGGCTTCTTCTTACTATGTTCCCAAAAGTTGTAGACTAGGTGGTGAAGCTCATAAGAGTATCACAACACTCGGTTTGGAGAACTTCCAAACAAGAGAGAAGAAACTTTCAACAATGACTAAAGTAGAGATGAGTTCACATCAGGTTCACAAAAATGTAGACGAGCAGATTTAACACTCTCAAGAAAATGAGGTTTGAAGGGGTGAATATTCCTCAACTACCTCAAGTATCAAACCTAAAGTGATAGGATGAGATATGAAGAGGTTTATTTATGTTTTATGCAGAACAAAAGGATAAGATTTTTAGAGACTGAAAGAGTAGGTTGCAGACGTCTTTTGAGAAAATTAGAAAGCTCTTGGCCAAGGATGACAACATGGTGCATGAATGTCCTTGTGGTGCACTATAGTCTCGTACAAATGAAAATTGAGTTTACCACATAAAACAATTGAGAACCTACTAAAAATTTTGATGTCTAGATGTGATGTGTGGTCATCTGCGACAAAAATTCACTTTAACGACCAAGAATGAATGAGTTAAGGATAAAATTAAGGGAATGTTGTATTACCAAATTAATTTATCTAAAGGGGAGGTTTATGGAAAGTAAAATTTGATAGGATGCACTATTCGACATTAGAAAAAGACTCCCTTTACAACTATCTCAAATGTTTACAATCCATTTCCATAGCAAAAATATATGATTTTTGTTGGGAAATAATACATAATACCCAGGGTCTTAATCCATTTCCTACATAACCCCATGAGAGAAAAGTATGCATGCAAGCTTATAAAATAATCATAATGTATAGATCAAAATAGAAAAACCACAAGATAGCACAAAATATGCCTTGGAAAAACCCTCAAGAGGGAAAAAAAGCCTAACCTCCAAAAGCATCCATACTCCTGTTACCTATTTTTCACTACAAGCTCAAATAGGTAGAGCTGAATCAAATTTATCATTGATAAGCACAAAAATTTTCAAGTTTTGCCGATTAAAGTATTCATTGATCATCATAAAGATCAATTTACATATAAATTATAGTTTTTTTGTGCAAGTATTTGAAACAAATAGTTGAGAACTTGCATAATAATGTCTTTTATTCATTTTTTAAAAACATTGAATCTCGCACAAGCCACAAGAGTAACTGAATTTGATTATGACAATCAAATGATAAATACACAATTCAAGGATAAACTACACTACTGAACATAACATAAGCATAAAGAAGAGAGGCAATTCATCATTGCATGTAATAATGAATCACTTTCATTGATGTCTTCAGTCGTCGCGTTTCCAAGCTGTTGAAGCCTCGTTTCCTTGCTCCATGAACCTACAAAATTATAAAGGAATGGTGTTAGAGTTATACTCTAAGCAATGATGAATTATATTTTGCCTTATGCCTACGCTACCAACAAGAATGTAGTTTTCATTAAATCAAGCATTCGCCAAATGATTGAGCTGATAATCAAGAAAAACATGAAACTCAATGGAAGCTTTCAGCTTCTTTTATTTTGCTAACTTGTTTGTTTCAATGTGCAGGAACAGGTTCATCATGTTTGTGATCATTTCATCAGATATGTGGAGTAAAACGGGCTCCCACAAGGGTAGAGCCCGGCATATCAAAAGGATATATCTCATTCACATCATATGTGAGAGTTATTAAAGCATCAAAGAAACAGTCATAATCTAGGACTGTCATCAAGAAGTCTAATTCAGCTGGTGAAGACAAATTAAGCAATTATCTTTTGCTCATCATTCAAGGAACAATTAAAGAAATATATTAAGAGAGCATTGATTACATATCCTTTGTTTTGGCTCTGTCTTTTAGTCATATTTACATTTTGATAAGGCATTGAGCCCTTATGCTGAAGGGAGAACAAGACAATAAGTAATTAAATTGTTTCTTTCAATATTAGAGCAACATAGTCCATCCAGAGATTCAAGAGACAAAGTAGATTGATCCATAACAACATCATTATGCAAAGCAAGTTCACATATGCTCTTATTTCAAAAAGAGTTAACAAGGTCATAGAAACATGATTTGAAGTTTCAAAATATATGCTACAGGACTGTCATGTTGAGAGTAGCAATGCATGGTGTAGTCAATCAAAGAAGGGACAGTCTTATAAATGATCACCGTGGAGAATGAACAACAATTATGATCAGAAATATTAATTTCAAAGTGTAGTGATATACGCTTGAAGAAGACAGCTTTGCAAGGTATAATAATAATGACTATCAATGCCACAACTACTTTCATTTCTATCTTAAGCTAAAAGTAATATTGGTGCTTGAAGAATAATAAAATGATAGTTTTAAAGAATGCATCAATATCTACAGTGGTGTAGTCAATCAAAGAAGGGACAATCAATGATGCTCTTTTAAAAGGATAAATCAAGAGAAAGCACATTGGTAATGAAGGAAAACAGTCCAAAAGAACATTGTTTTTGAAGTGTTGTTTCTTCATTTTATATATTAACAAAGCATGAAAGATTGTATGCTTGAAGCAAGGTACTATTAAATGAATTAGTTTGAAAGCTACTGGAAATTTTTAAAGAGAAAAGAGCCAAAGCCAAATATTCACACAGTATACCAGAGTGATCTTACACTGTATGGAATCAGGAATTTTTGTGCTACAAGTGTGCATTATAAGTGGCAGCAAAAGATTAATGAAAAATGAATGGAGAAGCTAGATATGGCAAGAGTAAGAATGCTTATATGAAGCTAATAAAAGTATATGTGCATACGTGTTTCAAAATTCCAACAATATTAACCAGATGAAATGGAGACTCAACTTGTATATTTAAGTTAAATGTAATGGCATTAAATCAAAAGCAGTAATCAAACAAGAAGGTGCAGTCATGATATCATATCTTTTGCTAATGAAATATCAGACGTTGCGGTTACATAATGATAGGACAGTCATGCTAAGTGACAAAGATTTCATCAATGATGAGTGCAATCAAGGCTACCCACAATTATTTAGCTACAATAGTGAGTGAAGATGTAAAGTAGATGAACAAATTTTAGCTTATACAAACCACTGGTGAAGTTTCCATGATGCCTGAGGAATTAAGATTGAAATGAAGTTTGTAGTCATCATGATGATTATCTAAGAAGCAATAGATGATCATCTACAGCTAAACAATCTATTATATAGTATAGGGGCATAGAGAACATTTTGACATTCTGAATCACAATCCATTGAAAGGAAAATGTACACTTTCAGATAAGGGAGATATGTCACAGTTGTAGCATAATCTTTTGTTCAAGGTGAATACATTCAAGTTTTTCCTCCGTGCCAGTGGAAAATCTCTATTTACAAATGAAAATACCTAGAATCACTGACAACCATGGTAAGGAATATATGAACTTTCATATGTTGAATACCTAGATGAAGACTGTTTAGACCATGACCAAAGACAGTAAAGAGGAGCACACAAAGAAGATAATGAAGGGCACTTAGAAATTTCTTTTAGATACTAAATACTTGTTTGTGTTGTTATGGGTCGAACCCACATAAGGGGTTTTTGCGATTTTTTCTCCAAATAAGAGATACCCATGTGTGTGTTTGTTCATAAAACAAGAAGAGTGAAATGCCTTTCATAGGCCAAACATATACCACTAGAATTGTAATTCTCAAGAAAATATATACCACAAAATCTCTTTTAAGCTTCCTCCTTTCAAGTTACAGTTTAAGTCTCTAGCCACGGTTCATGTAGTATGGATAAATATCAACAGAATAAATGTATCAGGAGAATGGAGGGCGCAACTAGAAAGAAGCTAAAGATATATACAAAATAGGAGAAATAGACTTACCAAAGCCACCATGAATAAATCTTCTAGAAATCCTTTCATAGCATCTATTTACTAGTGCAAGTCGTGCTCTCAAGAGTTCTCATGGCGGCTAGAATCAGCAAATGCAGAGATCAACAGGGACAAAGAAATGACAAAGAATATATCAGGTATTATGGATGGTCGTGGCTATATAAGCTAAGAGTTGATTCAAAATGGTCAGAAATTATCATTTTTAAGGAAGGATCAAAGTTACCACACATTTTTTCTATTGAGATTCTTCAGAAACAATAAAATATGGTGAAATTTTGAGCTCCAACACCCAAGAACTTCTCAGAAACCCTACCCAATAGCAGCGGCTAGCTTCTTCACGAAGCTTCTCCAAGTCAAGTGTGGATGAAATGATCTTTTAGGGTTTGATGTTATTTGCTTGACCAAAGTGGAATGACTTTGATTTTTTCCCATGACTTTAACAAAATCATTATTTCTTCCTTGCTCGTGTTTTGACTCTCAAATCAAGTTGATTATTGCATGTTGTCAACTATTATCAACTATCAAATATTCGTCTATGAGCCTAATGATAGTGGTCAACCTTTTTCATATATACTTAGAGTTGAGGTTTTAAAAATATTTGCTAAGTGTTTATTCAATATTGTTGATGGTGATTGATGATTGTGAAGAGTTAACAATAATGCTAGGTATAATGTGCATGGTCACCAATAATGATTTGGTGGAGGATGCATAATTTAAAAAAATATATGCTAAGTATGACATATGAGATGGAGAAATATGCTTGGCTAAATTAGCTTTATTCTACAAATTGATTTGCATTAAATAATGTAAATGAATTAATTAAATGATGCATTATAAATCATTTAATTAATCCATCATCTAAAATGCAAATAGAGAACATTATGTGAGTCTCAAGTTCAACTATAAACTCAACTGAAGATTTGTCATGCAAGAATAGATTTTGAGTTATCATGGGAAAATTGATTAAAGCAAGGAGGATTTTTGCATGTTTTGGCTCACATTCAGAGATTTCCAATTCAGTTTGAGTTACAGATCAGTTGCATGCTTTATGACTGCGAGTTCGAGACTAAGTTCACTCATTTTTGCACAAGTTTGAACCTTATTTTAGGCATTTTTTCTTTTGCTCGAATTTCACCTTGGAGTTATCACTTTCTCACTGAAATTGACTTTTAGTTACATGTTCTTACACTTTGAAGTGCATTCTCATTGTATATATTGAAATTTTTTATCTTTTTCATTCTAGTTCTTTTTCCTGCTTACACATACAACAATGAGGCATTGTAACTCAACTTTTTATTATTCAAACATTGTAATAGAGTTTATATTCAGTATAGTGTTTCCTTCTCAATTTTTTCTTGAGTTTTATTGTCATATGAATGATTTAATTTAAACATTGTGATTTTATCTCAAATCCTTTGTTTTGTCTCATTGATGTTTTAAAAAAGAAGAAGATTTCATGTTATAATTCAGGTTGCATGTTGTGTTTAACAAAGATTTCAGTCATTTGTATTTATGAAAATCTAGTTTTCCTCTTACAAACATTGAAACTTCAAACCTACATGTGAAATATTGGTGAATTTCATGATCTTAATTGAATTGTGAAATAAATTTAGGACTTTAATGCAGCTAATTATAGGTTTAAGATAGCAAATAGAATCACATAATTTTGGTGCAATCGCCTCTTGTAGCTTTAGGATTTCAATTCAAGCAAGCTTTCTATCTCTTTCCTAGCCAAGTTAGTTAGTTTTAGGAGGTTTTTATCAGGGAACCATCCCTCTCTGGAGATTGATTCTCAAAAATAGGCAACCCATAGGCTTGAGAATCATTCCATGTTTCAACAGATTGTTGAATTTAACTATTCAAGCATTCAGGTGCAATCTGTTTGACAACAACTCCATTTATTATTTAGCAAATAAATAATACATGCACTTACAAGGGTTATCATGAACACTTCTAAAGGATCAAGCCTCTCCAATGCATCTTCCATGTGTCCAAATATGAATCCACTCATCTCAAGCCATGCCTCGCATATACACTCCTAAAAAAGACTCAATAATGATAGCCCACTCACCTAGCCAACCTTAACCACTAAACATGTACTTGTTTATATAGATACAAGCTCACACAAATATAACCAAGTGGTAAGATAAAACCACGTACCAAAAAACCATGTGAATACAGAACCATTGACCCTTCATTAAATATTGGGTACTATTTTTTCACTTTATTAAATGTTGTCTCCAATATTAAATTGTTATCTCATGTCTCTTACACATTAAATAATAACCCAATGTTACAATACAACATACAAGTGGTCCCCAAATAATTACCTAGTGTAATTAAACGCACCTCTTAGGTGCATCACAACTAAATAATTATTTAATTACAACATTATAATATAACATTTTATATAGTGGTGTGCAATACGATATCCTAACATTCTCCCACTTTTTGTATACATTACATAAGGGATTGATAAATGAAATACATCAACATAACCATACAAGAAACCACATGAATCTCCAATATGATCTTGTGCTTCATCAAGATACCTGCAATAAGAACAAAGTGACCACCATCTCAATCAAAAACTCTTGTCCTCCAATGTTCCACCTATGGAAGAAAAGGAACATGCCAAGGTGATGATACACCAATCCAAGAACACAAGCGTCAAATCCAAGTGATAAAAAAGACTCCAAACAAGCTTTTTTCAAAGGAAAAAATCCACATGGTTGAAAATAGAATCTACAACGTCCAACCATCCATAACTCCTAGGTATCAATAACATTAGTAAGCTCATTGCAACAACATATGCAACCCATAAACCAAAATCTATCTCCCTATATCAAACCTACCAATGAAGAATATACATATCCAAGAATTCCCACTACATGGATAATGTAAAAGCATGTCAAGTATACCAATCAACACTATACCAAGGTGTGATAAATGATAAATAAGGAAGTACCAAGAAAAATAACAATGATCTACACATACAACACCAAAAACTATGCATAATCTCAACTCACAATATGTCACCACAATCCTCCAAAATCATATGAACATGAACCTCCAAGAAGGAACCATAGAATGAAGAGAGAAAATCTATAAATGATAACATTTCCTTCTACCAACACCTCAAAGTGATACATCATGCCAAGTATGATCTCCTTACAATCCCAAATGAAAAGCCTCAACAACACCCAACCACTTAATCTCATAGATCAAGTACAACATATGAATCATGTAATAACAAGTGTGTAAGCCTCTCTAATCAAGGAAATCAAACTCAATGTATCCATTCCTAAATCAGGAATTCAACCCAATAACCATCTCCTAAACTCATCATCAATGAATGATAACATAGAATCAAATTCACAAGGAGATAACCATGATAACCATCTAAATGAATCCTCTAGAACTAACTCTCCATAGCTCAAGATCCATATCTATATGAAAGATATAGCAATATAAACTTATGCTAAACAATCCTTAAATGAGTCTCCCAAAATCAATCATCATGACTCAACGCATTCCCATGAGAAATCAAGCATGAAACATAATCACATAAAAAACAAGATGGGAAATACCTATTAGATGATAAATCATCAAGTAGACCAAGAGTGGGGAATGAGAATGATCCTCCAAGATAACCAAGTCATCATGACTCACTCCAAGAGCAATCTCCTCTAAAGGTCCATCATGAACTAACTTCTATATCCAGGTGAAGGCACCTCCGACTCCATGTTGAAACCTCCAAAGAGTAACCATATCAAGTAAATGTCTCTAATCATAGGAGAACTCCAACCTCACCCACGTCTCCAAGTATTCATGAGCACCTCCAATTGATCAATTGATCTAATGTTAGGATCTAGGACTGTCGCACGTGAATAATAACCTTTAACAATACTCGAACTGAAAGTCTTGAAAACATAATTAAGATTCTTAGATAAACATAACCAAGTTAAAGTGAAGAGATTAACATAAGAGAGAAAAGAGAGAGAAGACAACACAAGTTGATAATGAAGTTCGCCAAGATGGGTACGTATCTAGGTCCTCTCCAACAGAGTGCCTGATCCTTGATTATGCTCCAACGAAACAATTACAAGGTTTCAACTGATACAAGTCTCCTCACAGCTCTCAAACGATAATGAATTACAAAAGTTCTCTTACACAAGTACAATAGGCTTGACAACAAGCTCCAATGCACAAAGATGACAATTAACTATCAAAGTCCTAGCTCTCATCTCTCAGAAAATCTCTCTCACCATTCTTCACAAAGCATAAACTGAATTCTAAATAAAAATCAGGTGCCTAATGCCTCCCTTGCCTCCTCTTTTTATACTTGAAGTTGGCCTATTATGGTTAAAACCATAAAATTTGTAATTTTCCCCTTAAACCCAAAAACAACAATATCCCCTTAATACATGGCATTTTCCCATTATGGGGCTTGAACAATAAAATAACAACCCCTTTGTTTGTTTAACATTATTCATGATTTTTGGTTGGTTGTTCCTTAACCACTAGGGTGTTTTTTTTAACCATATAAGGGTTTTTCGTTAGAAATCGAGCCTTAGATAGTGTTTAAATAAAACACCAACATTATATATTCCAAACACCACTAATGGCATGGTAGTAGCCCTACCTTTTGGTAGGTGGCTGGTCAAGGGTTCAAACCCTACTGTTTGTATTTTTATAACCCGATTTCAATGTTTTACAAAACAAACTAAACCCTCCATCCTATGTGGTTAAAGCTATTTTGGTGGGCGTAATGGTAAGAGCCAGTGGTTGTGCATTGTATGGTGGTTCAATGGTTCAAGGGCATACTTGAATGAAGGAAGTTGCCACATGGTGCATTGAGGAGGTGCCATGTGGCATGATGTCATTCGCTGAAGAAACACAGTCATCACCACATCATCCCTGACTGGACTGCCCGTCAGCTACCACGCAAGCACACCATGTCTTCTATGGATTTCCACGTCGTCTGCCATGTTATCATACTAAATGTACATCCTGTCATGTCACTTGCACGTGTCAATTTTTGATTGGTCCACATCTCTATTCGTACTATGAGTCACCATGCTAACATCATTAGTCATACTACCTGGTCCACCCTAGTCAACTACAACTTTGACTTGCAATATCTCAAGTGTATGAACTCAGATTTTGACGAAACAAGCAGTGTTAGGCTCATATCAACAAGCTCTTCGATTTGACACTAGTTTCGACCGATTTTGAAATGATCATTTTTTTCACTTTTTTGACAGCCTTAAGTACCAGTTTGACTTGAACTTTGACTGGTGATAACTTGAGCATACAAACTCCTTTTTCACCTGTTCAAGTTGTGTTGGATTCAGTTTTCCGAGCTCTTCTTTATGTTGTTGAATTCTAGAGCATTAGAGACAATTCAATTTTTAGTGAAAAATATTCCCCGAATCAGGCCTCCCCGCTAGACAACTTTTGGACCTCCAAAGTTGCATTTATTCAGAAATTAAGTGAGGGCATGGCCTCCCCACTTGTCATGTATCCTTTGTCCATCTGAACATTTGGCTCATCACCACAATCAAGACTGCAATAATGTTGTTAAACATATGCATCATTCCATCACTTCCATAAACATCTACATCAACTGTTACAACCATTAACCAATAACCACTAACTAATATCAAGCTAAATAACAATGCAAATACAAAAGAAAATGAAGCAACATGTCTATCATTTGCAATAGGAAAATTTTTACCCAAGGGTCCATTAATGCTTTCACTTATCACTCCCTCATGTTGTACATCATTTTCTGTATGGTACATCTTGCTGAGTCATCATGTTGATGTCATCGGTTGTACCCTCTAGTCCACCCTAGTCAACTACAACTTTAACTTGTGATATCTTAGGCATACAAACTCAAATTTTGACGAAACGAGCTGTGTTGGTATTGTATCGATGAGCTCTTCAATTTGATGCTAGTTCTGACCGATTCTAAACCGATCATTTTGTTCACTTTTCTAATGGCCTTAGGTACCAGTTTGACCCAAAATTTGATTGGCAATAACTTGAGCATACAAACTCCTTTTTCACCCATTCAAGTTGTGTTGGGTTCAATTTTTGAGCTCTTTCTAATGGTGCTCAATTCTGGAGCATTGGAGACACTTCAATTTTTAGTGAAAAATATCCCCTAGATCATCAATCCATGCTAAGCTTCAAATGTAACATAACATCCTTATGAATATCCAAAGAAAATGACCAATGTACTCAATACCAAGATATCCAACAAGATTAATTTCAAAGCTCCAACCGTAGATTCAGGAACCCATCATAACATTGTGATCTAACCATCTCCTCCTAGGAAATCATGTGCAATAATACATAACATTCTAGTCTCAAGAGAACATGTATCATGTCAGTAATCAAACCAATAATCAACATAATCCAAGACACAATACTAAACACACTCTAAATGAATAATCAACATCTTCAATCACATGCAATTAAACATCTAACAATGAACCTGTAAATGTGAATGAAATCTTCTACAACAATAGGATCTAAAAGATCCTCTAAGACATCAATAAACACTAAATAAGATCATCCATCACCAATGATGAATCACATCACTTCCAACAACTCACAGTAAAACGTGATACCAATCTATGCATGGCATCATGGAAACCATCTCCTCCATGAAGATCATCTAGGTCCTCACACATAAATGAAATGCCAATCATACCAAGTAGAACCAAGATCTCCAAGCCAAGAATATACAACTTCCATCAAACCTTGGGAACCAATCCTACACTACCAATTCATCATTCTCAAAATCTCCCACTAAAAAGTGTAACCAATGAAATGCAACCAAGATATCATGACATCATGATAAAACCACATCCTACGAATCCCAATCATTAACTAATAAATTACTCTAACCATCCATCCTCTCATACCAAAGTAACATACTAATGCACATAAATAACCACAGACAAGGCCAACTAATAAAGTTTACATAAACACTAAATCAATCTCATGGATATAGACAGTCCACACCGAGTCTTCCCACTACAATCAATGAGTTGTGAATTCCCAAGGATTGAATAAATCTTAGATCCCAAACACTAAAATATGAAAACTCATCATCACATCAGTAACCTACAAACCAAGATATCAAAGAAGATAATCTTTTAGACAACAAGACTCAAACACCAAAAAAATCTTAGATTCGATTCGCCAAACATGTGCACAAAAAAGTAACCATAGTCAAGGAACCAATCAAACATGAAGGAGATAAGAACAACCTCTTAACACCAAACTATATCACCACCAAACAACCACATGCATGATCATGTTATTCTGATTCTAAAATTTTCCTACATATCTATGACACCATAATCATATCCAACATTTTACCTGCACTCAACTATCATCCACACAAAACTCCATGTCTCTACTCATGTCAACTCATGTCCTCAAATCTAAAATAGCCTATGTACTTGTCACCATGAAATTCCAAGTCTGAAAAAGCACCTATAAACTTATACCAATAATCACCAAATTGATAATCAATATTATCATCATAAATATCATATAAAAACATGTACTCCCTCAAGGTTTCACCTCTTGACTCACCTAGATGCTCACACAATCACACCTTGAATCCCAAGCTCCTATAATTGATCAAATAGGTACAAACCTTATTTTTCACCACAAACTAAAAATATGACTAACCCATTGTGTAGTACACTTTACATTCTCTCCAATGCCTGTTCAAAATCTAAAATTAGATTTTGTATGCAAAAGTTATGCTCAAAATCATAGAATAAAGAAAAGCTAACTTTTGTGCCCCAAAAATTGATTAAAATAGAAAAATCATAGAACTAAACCTATACCACTATGTAGTACTTGGAATCATCTTTCCAATGACTATAAGAAGTCAAAAAACTGACATATTGAGTGAAAGTTATTCTCATTTGAAAAAAATTCTCCAATCTCCCCATTGGGTGGTTGCAAAGTGGCCCCGGGAAGAGCCACCAGTGGTGGTGGTGTGTCAATGGCACCCACGTGGTGCTATGACATTCAAATGGCAGAAAAATTTAAGAAGCTATAAAATTTTGTTTTTTGCAATTTTAAAAATTGTTTTAAGTGTCGTGTGGGCGGCTTTGAGCTAGCCCCACCTGACTTGTGGCTAAGTCCAGGGGCTAGGTCATGCCAGCCCCAAACCATCAGTCGAGTGCCAACAATCATCAGTGGGCTGATATCCTGGCCAACACTATTGGTACTAGTTTTCAATTGAGTACCAAGGGTTATAGGAGTCTGTAGGCCCTTACCCCCTAATAACATTTTTTATAATTTAACCTTTTCTAGATATTCAATTCAACTTTTTTAATAAAAAAATATTTTGCACAATTTAATAATTCTTTTTTTGAATATTCTTTTCTTCATATTAATATTTTTTATTCTACATATTTCATGACCTTATGGTTGTACAGTCAAATTGAACAAATAGGGGAAATTTCTTGCAATTTTTTCATAGTGGCTAAAGTAGAGAAATTTTATATGAATCTTCTTTTCTTAGCCATCCTAGATCTAATGGTAAGGTCCATTTTATCTCATTATGTAATTTGTAAAATTTCCTTTACAAAACCTTCAAATAAAAACACAATCCAAGAAAACCCTTTTGACCTAAAATATTCATACCCCATATCTGTAACAAATCTTTAAACCCCAAAAGCCCAAATATATATAATAACACCTACACATGTGTTCCATACCTTGTAATGCCTTAGATATATCCTACATAGCCATAGATTCAACTTTACACCAAATCTACTTTAACAAGGGTTATAACAAAACTTGGGAGGTCACACCTCTCACAACCATTATACCTCTGATACCACTTGTTCAGAAATAATGTATAATACCCACAATTTTAATCAATTTCCTACATGAACCAATGAGATAAAAGCATGCATGCAAGCTTATAGAATAACCATATTGCATAGATCAAAATATACTATTAGAAATCTAAAATAGATTGAATAACCCAAAGAACTTTTTAAGAGAAAATCAAGCTACATAAATTGAAAAAGCATAAAGAATGCACACCAAAACTTTGAGAGATCATGCAATGTCAATATGAAAAAATGCATTAAAAACTTCCAAGATTGATTGATATAATGCAAAGATGCAAAATAATGACTCCATGCATCAAGGTGCATGTATGCCAAAGTATGCAACAATGCAAGAGAATGAATGGATGCAAAATACAAGCTAGATAGTGGGTTTATATAGAACTTAGGAGGGGATGAAGGTGGAAAATTAACCAATGATAATTGATCATCAAAACTGCCAACATTAAATAAAATGATGAAAAAGTAAATACGCCACCCATAAAAGGTGGACGAAAACTCATCACTTTATCTCCTAGTTATTAAATAATTAACCCACTTTATCATCCTAAGAAAGCTTAATAAAAATGTAGGAAAGACCTATAAATAAGGGAAAATAAATATCAAACTAGGAAATAAAAACCTACACTAACACCCCCCTTAAGCACAACTTAGGAGGATGCAAAAGATGATGGATCCTAACAAATGAAGCCATATTAGGTACCCATGTACATATAAAATCCCCCCAAATAAGAAGAAGCCCCATCCCAGAAAAAGGAAGTACGCCCCCCATAACAAAGAGAGAAATGAAGTGGAAGGACTATTAGCTCAAAGAAAAACACATGAGAGAGTTAGAAAATTCAAATCTAATCTATTCAAACTATAGGAATCCTCAAAGCTTAGATAATTGAGCACAAAAGAAAGATTAAGAACAACATGCATAAAAGAAACTATTTTACCAAACATGCGATCAATTTCGTTGAATAACCTCCATTACTCTTCTCCATTTTGTCTGTGTAGTGTACTTGCCCTCGTATTTTCAAAGTTCGTGCAAGCATAGCCTAAGTGTTGTGATTAAGACAAAACATGGAAGATTCAAGATAATTACTCTAAAAATCATACAATTTTGAGAGAGATTGGAATGATGAAGGACAGATCAATTTATAGAAAATTGATCATTCAAATGACAAGTCAGAATTGAAAGATCAACAGACGGTTGAGATCAATAGATTAGACATGCATTCTAATAACTGTCAGTAGTGACCTGAGTGATACAAATTAGAAATAGTCAAGTTTGGTATTTGAAAACAAAAGAACTATCTTTGCATGACAAAGATAAAGATGGATTAAAGCAACTCTCTATTTGAATGCACACACAAGATTTAATTAATTAAATGGGAATATTTAATTAATATACATGTACACATAATTGAGTTAGCACTAGATGACTGAATGAAATGACGATGAGATTACTCGAGAAAGCAACTCAAACATGAAATCAAAAGTTAATCAACCAAATTAAATAGATCTTTGAGTCAATTAAGAGTGAATGCTTAGATAATTTGCACAATTATCTAAATATAGAGGAATGTGTTAAAATAGGATTTATGAATTAAATAATTCATTTAATTCAATATTTGATATTTGAAGAATAATTAAATAAATAAGATTTATTTAATTAAGTGATGAAGGGGTTTAAATGAATAATTAATTAAATAAAAGAATTTATTTAATTATAGTTGAAATATGATAAAGAGTAAAAATTTAAATAAGAATTTATTTAATTTTGACAAGAAGGATAAGGTTAATTAGTAACATAATTAAATAAAAAGCATTTATTTAATTAATCAAATGGAATAAAGAAAAGTGTGAATTAATTAAATAATTAAGATTATTTAATTAGTAGAAGAAATGAAGACCTTGGCGAATAATTAAATGATTAACATTATTTAATCATGACCATGGAATAAATATGAATTATTAAGAGATACTAAAGTAGCAAGCCTAGACCAGATTTTGGTGTCTACATTTTCCCCTCTTTGATACAATGTCATTTCAGCATTGTGTCAAAGAAAATCGATAAAAATATGCCCTAGTAATGCCCCAGTGTAAAATAGATAAAGCTATGCCCCCTTGGGAAAATTGACAAATTTTTTAAAAATTTCAAAAAAAATTTGGAAATAATCCTAATTAGTCCATTGGATAGTCAGAAATGCAGTGGAGTTGACGGAATTGAAGTTGGAAGTGTTAAGGATGGGTAGGGGTCGATTGAAGTTGGAAGTGAACATGGCCAGTAGAAAGGAATGCCACCAAAACCCTAGGTATAAATAGAAAATGGGGTAAAAACCCATTCATTTTTACCACATTGCTTTGAAACTTGAGAATTTTGCTATGCACCCTTAGCGAAGATGTCTCCTATTCCGCACACCTGCCATCGAGCATATAGGATCCAGACCTTTAGGTGGCCAACTAACGCAGACCCCCCAGTATGTACCTTAATCTCGACTTTTGAATATTAGGTTTTTGTGCTTTCTTATGCATTAAATTTAAATTTTTCTTATGCATCATTTTGTTGAAAAGTCGCATGTGGGTGCATAATCAATGCATTTGTATGCGAAATGCCACATCTAAAAATTTACGTTTATGGTTAGCGTAGGTTGTATATAATTCACCGCACCTGTATTTTATTTACACGCATCTGCGAAATAGCAACACATTTGTAATTAAAATAGCCGCAATTGTTTATTTTTCAACGCATGCAATAGTTTAGTTGCGCATTTGCATTTAGTAGGATATTATTTGGCATTGATAGAAAAAGGCGCATTTGATATGTAGTTGCATTTGTTATTTCCACACGCATTTCCATTTGATGGTGATGCAAGTGAGAAATAATGATGCATTTGTGAAATTGAATTACACATTTGGTTTTTTGCAACACATTTGCAAAAGAATGACGCATTTGAAAAATAATGACACATTTGAATAGCATTTTATTTGGTCACTTTGCATTAGGATAGGTGATTGATTTTGACATGAGGCATGTATAATGCCATTGCAGGTTGTTTTGGATTCTGTGTATACGCAAGATTCGAGACCACGACTTTTTTCTTCTAAGATAGTTTGCAGAGAACGGAGAAACAGTTCTTATGGCATTTGGGTCTCCTCCATGTGACAGACATGCCCATCATTCAGGAAAATCAGGGTTTATTGACAACATTATGCGAGCGGTGGCACTCAAAGACTTCCTCATTTCACCTGCCTACTGGAGAGGTGATAGTTACATTAGCAGATGTCTATAGGATTTTGAGACTTCCTATTAGAGGCATGAGGGTGATATATGATACCCAGAGGGGTTTCACTGAGATGTGCATATATTACCCACATGCAAATATTAGACAATTAGGTTTTGACCATTATGAGATTAGATGGCAAGTATTGGCATAGAGGTATCTTTGGAGGAGCAGATGACGGTTATGATGTCCAAGCAAGATGTGTTACAGATGGAGAGGGACATAGCCTTCATGGACAGAGATCAAGCCATAGCTCAGAGGCAGGAGACTGAGCAGAGATTTAGAGAGATTAGAGCTCTATGTACTGGGCCGACAGCTGCATTTGCTAGAGAGTTAGTCAGAGCCGGGGAGAGGGCCACTTATTACCAAGATTTATATGAGGTAACAGTTCCTCCAGATAGACCAGCCTCAAGCTTTTCAGAGGCATGCAGTGAGAGGTCCCAGACTAGGATCCATACCAAGACAGTTAGCACATAGGGTGTTGAGCAGCCACACAGAGCTGGTTCATACGACAGGCCCCATTCAGGGCACAGGTCATCAGGATCTTAGCATCATTCATCCACACACTCTAGTCATGATAGCAGTGGTAGTTCAGGATAGGGGCTTTTCTTGATATGTACTGAGACATTGTATTATGATCATATAGCCTGCGGGATTCCATTTTTATGGATACATAATTATGACATTATGATGTGACACTGTTGAGCAATCAACATTGTTTGATGGTTTAGCATATAGTGCCTTAGTTTTTGGGTAGAAAATACTACTACAAGACAGGCATGTTCAATGATACTATAGTTGAGCTCATAACCTACCAAAGTCCAACTCATATAATAAATTTCCCTTTCATGACCTTCATCGTCATTCTGTGCAAGCAATGCTCTAAGTGATGAATGGGTTGCGGTAATATAAAGAATTAGTGATCGTCCTTCAATAGTTGGCATTAAGACTAGTGGTGTGAGTAGATATTCTTTAATCAGTTGAAAAGCTTCTCTGCACCTAACTGTCCATGAAAAGGGTACTCCTTTCTTAATTAGAAGTTGAAAAGGATGTGTCTTATCTACTAACTGCACTATAAATCTTCTGATGGATTGTAGTCTTCCTTGTAATGTCCTTAGTTGACTGAGATTAGTTGGTGGAGGCATGTCTATGATTACTTTTACCTTGGTCGGATCCACTTCAATGCCTCGTCAAGAAATGATATAGCCTAAAATATTTCCTAACTTTACTCCAAACACACATTTCTTTGGATTAAGTCTCACTTTATACTTCTCCAGCCTTTGAAATATCTTGTCTAAAACTTGTAAATGTTCTGCCCTTGTTTTGGATTTACTAGATCATGAAAAATGGTGGTCATGGCATGTTGATAGGTTGCTCCAACATTTTTGAGTCCAAAGGGCATAACATTCCAACAATACGTTCCCCAAGGACAAGTGAAAGTTGTCTTAGGTTCCTCTTTAGTTGCAATTATGATTTGATTATATCTTGAAAATCATCCATAAGGGACAACATCTCATACGCTATTGTCATGTCTACTATCATGTCTATGTTAGGCAAAAGGAAGTTGTCCTGAAGACAAGCCTTGTTGATATCTCTAAAATTAGTGTAGATGTCGATGCCCCCTATTGGTTTAGTGACTATTACAAGATTAAAAATCCAATCTGCATAGTCGATTGATCTAATGAAACCAACGTCTAACAGTTTCTTGAGTTTTGCCTTGACTAGTAAAGAAATTTGTGGATGCATTTTCCCCAATTTTTGTTTCACTGGTTTAACACCTGGTTGTAAGGGCAAGTGATGTAGAACAAGTTTAGGATCCAACCCAGGCATGTTTGCATATGACCAGGAAAATTTTTTCTATCTCTGTGCAAAGAAGTTGTGGAATTCTGGCTGCTCTTTTGTTGTCAATGATGCTGCAAAATAAACCAGTCGAGGATTCTCTTCTATGCCTATGTTGACTTCTACCGATTCTTCAATGAGCATGGGTGACTTTTCCTATGCAATGGGAAGAATGTTCAAACCTCCATCCTAAGGTGCCTCAAAGAGGTTTTTACCTCCGAATGCGTCCTTTATTTTTACTTTGTCATTGTCTAGAGGTGCCTTTCGGTTTTCACCTAAAGACTCATCCTTTTTATCTTGTTTATCCTTTTTATCATTTTTGTGATTGGAGGGTTGAACAGATTCCCCAAAATATGCTTTGTTGTTCAATTCAATGGTAAAACTAGCCTTGCGATCACCACTAGGTATGCCTTCTCCTAATCCCAAGAACTTAGTAATTGCTTTGTCATTCTCAAAAATGTCTAAGATGGGTGTGTCTTGTTGGCCTCAATCAATGAATTGGGGATAAACTTAGGGCATGTCATCGTCAAAGTTATCAAAGTTTAACAGAGTCAAGGTAAGGATTGAGTTGTTCATATGGTCACAAAAGTCTTGTACTAAGTCCCGTTTTCTCTTTGGTTTAGATCTTGGTAGATTGAGAGGTGGGCCTAATGCTAAGGTTTGGTTATCTAAAACAGATGTATCAGGTTGCCACAATGTAGGATCAAGTGATTCCCAATAGTAATATTTTAACCATTCTTCTTTTGTCATATTCTTTGGTGGAAAGGAATTCAATGGATTTGGTGAGGATCTCAACATTAAGTCAAGTTCTCCAAACAACTTGTCAAGGTCCATGGAAGAGGTAGAGGATAAGGAATCCCACTCATATTCATTTGAGTTGGGGGAGTCACAGTGGTGTTGGTCAGATGGTTCATGAGATGTCTCAATATCTTTTGAAGCACTTACTTCCTTGATTAAGGGTGATGTGGTACTAGGAACATCAATCTGAATCGGTTGAAACCCAAGGCCTAAGCCTTTTGGCCATTGAGAAACAAAGATCAGTTCAATCCTCCCATCTTGATTTAAGCCTAGAAACTACTTTGTCCATTATATCCCTTGCTCTGCATTATTGTGAAACCTTTGCCATATAGATTCGTAGGAATGTGAGCAAGTGAGAGAGGTTCTTCATTATCTTCCCTATACAGCCAGGAGGTGACATCTTTTGTATTTATGGCTTCTTTGCTTAATTCTCCCCATTTAGTGAAAGTTTTTGTGGGAGGAGTGTGTATAGTGACCATAGATTGTCTCCTATCTGATGTAGGTAAACCGTATGACTTAGGAGGAATCAGATGGCTAACACAATAAGATGTCTTCATGTAATATTCTCCACAAACCTTATCTTGGATCTCAACCCTACGAGTGGTAGGAAATGAAGGTGAAATAGATGTTTGAGTGAGTGTGGATGGGTCGACATAGTGAGATGAATTGAATAATGAAGCCTCTTGGTTTACTGGCACTTGGCGTTGGGGTATCTCTTTTAGATTGGTGCAATATTGGAATGGATCTAGGTCACCATCTATAGTTATTTTAGTGTCATTGTAAGGGAATTTGCGACATTGATTATATGTGGAAGGGACCACCTTCATGGCATGAATCCAGTGTCTACCTAGCAAAAGGTTGTATGGAAGGGTGAGATCCAAGACCTAGAATTTTGTCTCCATTACTACAAGACCAATTCTGATATGAAGTATTACCACCCCCTTTTATTTTTGTTCCTCATCATCATAAGCTTTAATGAAAATACTTTTGGTTGTGTCTATGTATGCTTATGAGAAACCAAATGCTTTAATCAGTTTTAAAGTACACAGATTTAACCCTTCTCCTCTATCTACCAAAACTCATCTAACTTTGGTGTCATCAACAATGACTTCAAGATGTAAAGGATCGTTATGGTTTGTATTTTCAGTTGTGTAGTCTTGGTTAGAAAATGTGGCATGATGATTATTGGTCAAGTAGCCCACCATTTCCTATAAACAATTGACATTGATATCATTTGGGATAGTGGTGTTTTGTAAAGCTTTATCTAAGATAGATCGATGCTCAGGGGAAATATGCAATAGTTCCAAGATTGAGATTTGGGTTGGGGTCTTCCCCAACTGGTCAAGTAGGTTATATTGTGACTTAGAAGGTTGTGGTGTTTGTTGTGATGGAGGACCTTGGATAGTGATCTTAGTACGATGAGTCTTGACAGCACACTCAAGATTTGTATTGATAGTAATGGTATTGATATTCTCATCAGCGGCGCAAAGATGGTTAATGGTTTTGCCACTATTATAATCATGCTAGATATTTGCATAGTTGGTGGACACATTGGTCTTGTTACTCAAACTGGGGACATTTCCTTTCCCATGGTCGTGTAGTGGATTAGAAAATACTTGATGATCAGTGTTTGATGAATTTTGTTTATGTCCATTAACTTCAATAATTCTCTTTTCGACAAGATCCTGTATGATATTTTTCAATTGGCAACAATTTTTTAGGTTATGTCCCTTAGTTATATGATAATCACAAAAGGCATTTTCATCTCACCAAATTGGTTTAAATTGTCCTCGATCATATTGTCTTGGATCTTGAAGTTGTATAAGATTATATTGTAATAGTTTGAATACAGACTCAATGGGTTCCCCTAAGGGAGTGAACTCACGTTTTTGAAATCTCCTTTGTTACGAATGTTGAGTATTTTGGATCATGTTGGAAGGTTGATTGAAAACATTAAGTGTGTTTGCTAAAGAGTTAGGTCCTCATAATGTGATGATTGGTCTTGCTTGTACAATTTTAGCATCAACTACCCCATCATTGGTGACATTTTTGTATCGAGACAAAAATTTGTTTCTATCATTGGGGGTGTTTTGCACTATCAGATTTCTATTGGTTGTAGATGTCTTAAGTTCTCATTTTTCAATGAGATCCTTTTCTATTATAACCCGTTTTTCCACTAGTTTTGAAAAAGATGTACAACAATGTACCCTTAAGTTACTCCTTAGTTTTGCATGAAGGTTTTCTTGGAACATAGTGACTTTCTATTTTTCAGGTATCTCGATAGGACACTGGTTGGCTATAGTCCTCCATCTCTGGAAGAAAGTGATGAAATTTTTAGCTTTGTCTTGTGTTGTGTGACACAAGGTTGCTATATTTATCTCGTGGTCTATGTTGAAGGATAATTGCTCAACAAATTTCTCAGCAAGTTCACCCCAAGATTTGATGCCATAGTCTAGACCTGAAAGCCACTCTAGTGCAATTCTTACAAGACTTCTTGGAAATAGTCTCATAAGATATGTGGGGTCATAAGCAACATCTATGCATATGATAGAAAATTCCCTTATATGTTCTATCAGATTTCATTTTCCATTGTACTTAGGGAGATTCGATATGACATACCTGTGAGGGAAAGGTGTCATGTACAATGATCTATCAAAGGGAAATGGGCATATGTCCTTTGTTGAAAAGGATTTCTTAGTTGAAATTTCCATGTTATCCATTTGCGTTTGTAGTGCATGCATTTGTGTTTGCAAGACGTCAACCTGGGTTAATGATGTGTTGGATGGATTATGTGGGTCTATGTAGGTATTTTGAAATCCAAGGTCTCATGATGGGACTTGATTGAATGTTGGTATTTGAGGTGGATTTGGAGTCAGAATGTTGGTGAATGTGTTATGGTTTGGAATCTGCGTAAATTAGTTTTGACTTGGAATTCGTTTGAACGGATTATGAGTACCACTCTAGGAGAATGCATTCTGATTAAGAATCTGTGTGAATTGGTTTTGACCTAGAATCTATGTGAATGGATTCTAACTACCAATCTATGAGAATGGATTATGATTCAGAATATGTGTGAATTGGTTTTGACTTGGATTTGTGTGAACGAATTTTGACTACCATTCTGGGAGGATGGATTCTGATTGCCATATTGGAATGAGGGGATGCCTCTTGTTTGTGTAGTTTGTGGTATAGTACTAGCAACATGAACACTAGGTATGGCTGTTGACTGTGGTATGGTACCTATGGTGTGAACACTAGGTATGGCTATTGGCTGTGGTATGGTACTCTTGACACTAACATTTTGAGTAGAAGTTGACATTTTAGATCTTTTATTCCCAACAAGAGGACCAAAGGGAATGGACGATGATGCCCTTATAGTGAAATTAAATCTTGATGTCATGCCAGATGTACCAAATGGAGACGTATGGACTATTGTACTCTATGTAGGTATGCCAGATGGTGTGGTTGTATTTACCTGAGGTATAGTAGTACTCACAGTCATTATATTTGTCCCTTGTGTAGGTTGATCTTGTAAGCTACTAATATTGAATCCTATAAGTAAGGTAGCGCCTTCAGCTAGCAATTTGGCTAAGTATCATTGACGATCGTTTGCTAGGTACTCATCTACAAAAGAGGAAAACTCAGGGTCCTGTGCAACAACCTCTATGTCTCCTATTGTAATGTGTCCTTGAGTATTTCTAGTGGTGAATTTGTCTAATAAATTCCTATGAGGTCTTGTGGAGAATGGATTGATGAATTCGTTTGGGTTTGACATCTTTTCTCTCTCTCTCTCTCTCTCTTCTCTTAGACCTAGTTTCAACCATGTAAGATAAGCTCAATATGCAAGGAATGAAACACTACATCTATGGACTATATGACTCTAGTCTGTGTTTTTGGGATTTTCTAAATGCAAAATAAGGAATGTTCTAAGATGACGCTAGGCTAAAATGACAATATCTAAAGATGCAAAGCCTAAGAAAGATTCTAAGGTAATCAATTTTGTAAACCTGAGACGAGGTTACCAACTACCCAAAGTCTAACCAAGGTGTCACTTTAGTTATGTCAAGGAACCAATGCAGGATTAGGATCAAAGATAAGTTGAATTTCCTAACTAGACTGATGAGCTAGGGGTACTCTCTATAGGACAAAGGATATGATGATAGGACTAGGTTCAATGATAGATTTCGTTGACGCTATGATTTTTCTAGAGTGTAGATGGTGGACCTATCCTAAAGTTTGCACAAGTGACCTTTTTAGAAGTTTAATCTCAAGGCAATATGTACTCAAAGATGAAAGTAAAACTCAAAATTAGAACGACTATAGTAATGACTAAATGATACCTAAAGGATGCAAAATTGAGCAACTTGTTTCAGGTTTTGGTTCAAGGACTAGTAAGACAGATCAAAGACTGGTATGATAGTGTTGGCTCGATAGTGACTATAAATTCTAGTTTTCTAATAATCTGGCAAATACATCGCAAAATTTATCAAATGTGGTTATGTTTCATAGTTGTGGTTTTCTAGCAATCAGTTGTGTGTTTCTAGTAAAGTTCAGTGTCTAAATCTGGAAAATGCAGTTAAGTTTCTAACAAATGTGACTTGTAATAGCAATTGTGACTCAGGATGTAACATATGTATTTTTTCTAAACTCTATGCACTGGTAAAATTTCTAAGATAGTGGCAAATGTGTCGTTCCAGATTGCAGTTGCGGCTCAACTTGTTAGATGCATCATCAAATATCACAAGTGTGGTTTGCTAAATCAAATACGGTTTTTGATAGAGAAAATGGGAGCTAATATAGTAGATGTGACTCTCGGCTACATATATGTGACTCAATAGAACAATTGCGACTCTCTAATGAACAATTGCGACTTTGTTAACAGTTGTGTGTTTTCAGTGAATAGAGATATAAAACTGGCCTTTTTTGTGATCAAGTTTTTCCAAACAAAGACAATCATAAGACAAAGTGTTTTCAGTTTCATTTTGGACTCAAAGAACATTTAATTTGACAATAGACAAGAACATCCTAGGCTATGAAGGATAATATTTACTGAGTTCTCACTTGGCTTTCCCTAGCTACGCTTATTCAAGGTGAATGATTAGTAGCTTAACCCCTTTGGCTCCCCTCCACGGCTCAATAACATCATTCAAGCAACCAAGCTATAGTACCCATGAACATCCCATGGCATACCTTCATCTCTACACATGAACTATAAGAATATGAGACAGCTTCACAGGTCCGACCTGCTGCACCAGTAAATAGAAGGATTTTGGACACTACAAACAAAAGTGTTTAATTAGGGAATTTTATTCATAGGGCATGATCCATGCGGCGAGAGTCCCCTTTCGAATCCATCTCGTCGGAACCATACGCATGATTCTTGGTATTTCCCCAAGAATCCACTTTTATATACCGGCTAGAAGTCCCTTGGGTTTAGGGTTCTATCGGTCTGAGTCATCCTAGGGTGAGTACTTTTCCCACCAAAACAAGCCCAAGTTCTAGAGTTGGTAATCATTTCTCTTACACCTAGGATCGCATAGATGTGCAAGGGGAGAGGATACTTCAATGTACCAAATTGTGAGGGTAATTACACAATTGTACTTTCACACCAAACACAGTAGACACTTGTTAATTTTAATCCAAATGAAATATTTGCTACACTACCAAACAATCTATTTCAAAAATTTAACTAGGGTCTTCGACATGCGTTCTGCAAAAAGATTCGTTAGTAATTTGATATTGGTCTTTGACTATCGATCTGCAAAAACTTCGTTAACTCCTCAAGACACACACTGAAACCAGAAGATTAGTAAAAGTAAAAACATGAAAGGAAGCTATAATTTGAAAGTCTAAACCTAAAAATATACCAGTCGGATGCATCATTTTCTCTGACAAATGTGTCTCAATATTTTACCAGTCAGTTGTGGCTTCAGAAAATAACATATGCGTGATTATTTTTTAGATGCGTAGTTTCCTATCTCAGATGTGGTCAAGAAATTCAATTGTGTCATTTCATCAAGTTGATGCATCTCTGAATGTCAATTTTGGTGTTTCATCAAGTAGATGTGTAGTTCCGTACGAAAACCTGCAAAATCAAATAAAATTCTACGACTACGCGAAGATGGTGTCTTCACGTCGAGTTCACCAAATGTATCTCAGAGAAAAACACTCGAGAGAGTTAGGTAGTTTAGATCCAATCTATTCAAACTATACTAATGAATCCTCAAAGCTTAGATAATCGAGCACAAAAAGATTAAGAAAAACATGCATAAAAGAAACTATTTTACCAAGCATATGATCAATTCCATTAAATAACCTCCATTACTCTTCTCCATTTCGTCCACGTAGTGTACTTTCCCTCAGATTTTCAAAGTTCGTGCAAGCATAGCCTAAGTGTTGTGATTAAGACAAAACATTGAAGATTCAAGATAATTTCTCTAAAAGTCATACGATTTTGAGAGAGATTGGAATGATGAAGGACAGATCAATTTATAGAAAATTGATCATTTGAATGACAGGTCACGATTGAAAGATCAACAAAGGGTTGAGATCGATAGATTAGACATGCATTTCGATAACTATCAGTAGTGACCTGAGTGATACAAATTAGAAATAGAAATAAAGTTTAAATAAATGATTTAATCTTCAAGTTTGATATTCGAAAACAAAAGGATTATCTTTGCATGACAAAGGTAAAGATGGATTAAAGTAACTCTCTATTCGAATGCACGCACATGATTTAATTAAGTAAATGGGAATATTTAATTAATATGCATGTACACGTAATTTAGTTAGCACTAGATGACTGAATGAAATGACAAATAGATTACTTGAGAAAGCAACTCAAACATTAAATCAAGAGTTAACTGACTGAATTAAATAGATCTTTGAGTCAAGTAAGAGTGAATACTTAGATAATTTTCACAATTATCTAAATATAGAGGAATGCGTTAAAATAGGATTTATGAATTAAATAATTCATTTAATTCAATATTTGATATTTGAAGAATAATTAAATAAATAAGATTTATTTAATTAAGTGATGAAGGGGTTTAAATGAATAATTAAATAAATAAAATAATTTATTTAATTATAGTTGAAATATGATAAAGAGTAAATTAAATAAAAATTTATTTAATTTTGACAAGAAGGATAAGGTTAATTAGTAACATAATTAAATAAAAAGTGTTTATTTAATTAATCAGATGGAATAAAGAAAAGTGTGAATTAATTAAATAATTAAGATTATTTAATTAATAGAAGAAATGAAGACATTAGAGAATAATTAAATAATTAACATTATTTTATCATGACCATGGAAGAAATACAAATTATTAAGAAATATTAAAGTTGCAAGCCTAGACCAGATTTTGGTGTCTACAAGGACAAATAAGCCCCTCAGAAGATCCAATGTTAGATGCTCAAAATTGGATGGAGAATATAGTCCATGATCGGTGAACAACGTTCCTCCCCTTAGGAAGAAATAAAACCAAAGGTGTATGTGAGTTATCTCCCTAATCATGTGTAGGAAGAAAACTCAAGACGTATGAAGTATTTGAAGTCATCTCAAGTGTCCCCATGTTGATGTTGAAAGTTTTCATAATGAAATTAGGTGTTCTAGGCCACACTATTGAAGATGACAAATTAGGATCTCCTAGATAGTGATATGAAATACAATCCAAAGATTCTAGTATCTCCTCTAAAGATGTGTTCTAGAAAAATGATGATTTAAGGTATCCACTCTCATATCAAACTGTGATGAATGATCAAGAGGGTCAAAGTGTTCAATCACAACAACTGAAGAAGAATCATCTCCATCAAAGAGAATATGAATACACTCAATAGTGTCTCCCAAATCTGCAATATTTAGATCTCTAAAAAAAAGTTTGAAATACCTGTCAAGAGATCATCCCAAGCTGAATTGGGAAGACTATAGATATCCTACTATAAGAAGTCATTGGAAGATTTTGAAGAAGCAACTCTAAACTTTAAAGGAGAAACAATAGATGCAAGGGAAAAAGAGTGGTCTTCAAAGAGAATTCATATGTCCTCAATAGTTTCATCTAAATACAAGATAAGGGACTCTACAAATAAACAAGAAGTTTCTAGTAGAAATTGGTCCCAATGAATTGAATCTAAAAGACATAACTAATCCTGTTTCAATGTATCACTAGAGGCTCTCGACGAAGCATCTCTAGAATCTAAATCTACAATAGGTGATGTTGATCAAAATGAGGATGAGAAGCAAGAGAAGTTTCTATGTCATATGAATGCTCAAGATGTGTATAATACTTAAGCTCCTCTAAAGTATCATCATTTAAGGGTATATTATCTACATCATCAAGTGGAATGTTGAAATTTGTAGTAGGATCATCTGAGAATGGAGAAGTATGAGGTTCTCAAAACATCTCCCAAATCTTGGTCCAAATTGTATAGGGACATTCAATGCCCACTATAGACAATAAACTATCATAATCAACATGACAACCAATTATTCCTATTACATGTTCAATTCTATTACCCCATACTGATTTCCTTCTAGGTGTGTCTGGTTCAAGCATGAACCCATAAAGGTAAGTCAAAAGATTTAGCCAACTGAGATGGGTTAGAATGCCTTTTTTCTAAGACTCATAATTAGCCTTATCTAAAAATATCACAAAAGGATGAGTAGAAAAACCCATTTAATACAATCCTAAAATGATTACAAAAGAACACCAAAGAGAGTTCATCAATACACTCCCATCATTTTCACTAGTATCGAAGATCACCCCTCCAAAATATTATAAGGTTGTCACTTTATAATTTAGTGTGTTTGCAAAGTCTTTTCCAAGATGTAATGCTCAATAGGCTCAAAATAGCCAAAATTATAAATTTTGATACAAAATGAACCCAAGAAAAAATCTGAAAAAATTAGCCTTAGGGCTATGTAGTACTCTTCAAGACCTTTCCAACACCTATTCGTTTCCAAAAATTGGAGCACCAAGGTGAAAGTTATGGCATGCTGAAGAAATTAGCACAAGATAACTTCAACCTGAAAGATTTGGTACAAAATGGAAAAAATGCTAGTCAATACCTCTATGGATGTAAAGTGCTCATCTCCAGCTTTCCAACGATATATTATTTGCTAAAATCTAGCGCTTGAAACAAAAGTTATGAATTTTTTAAAACTAGTTGAATTTAGCTTGCAGAAAATGGGTTTTCTAACAAAAAAAAGTTTTCTTCTGATTTGATTTCTCGAATGATCTCCAATTTGGATGAAACAAAAACAAAAGATAACTTTCTTATGCCTTTTAGATGCATTGGAATAGTTAAAAAATATACCGTTATAACCAAAAATGTTGCAATCACCTGAATCTCACAAAACACATATGTAATATGAAAAGGATATTAAATCTTTGCAAACCCTTTTTGATTCTCCAGATTGTTCAAGAACGCAAAAAAAGAGCATACAAGATTTTATAAGATTTTTACAAGAAATTCAATCTCTCAATGAAGAATCTATGAACTTAGATTTCTCGAAACAAAAGCTCTGATACCATGTTAGAAATTTGCAATAGATTGAATAACCCAAGGAACTTTTTAAGAGAAAATCAAAACTACATAAATTGGAAAAGTATAAAGAATGCACACCGAAACTTCAAGATATTATGCAATTTCAATATGAAAAAATTCATTAAGAGCTTCCAATATTTATTAATACAACGTAAAGATGCAAAATAGTGACTGCATGCATCAAGGTGCATGTATGCCAAAGTATGCAACAATGCAAGAGAATGAATGGATGCAAAATACAAGGTAGGTGGTGAGTTTATATAGAACTTAGGAGGGGATGGAGGTGGAAAATAAACCATTGATAATTGACCACCAAAACCACCAACATTAAATAAAGTGATGAAAAAGTAAATACTCTAGTCTTAAAAGGTGGAGGACAACTCATCACTTTCTCTCCTAGTTATTAAATAATTAACCCACTTTATTATCCTAAGCAAGCTTAATAAAAGTGTAGAAAAAACCTATAACTAAGTGAAAATCAATATCCCACTAGGAATATTAAATATTATACCACTAGGAAATAAAAACCTATACTAACATATACAAGCCACAATATAACACAAACTATACTCTAGGAAAGCCCTCAAGAGGGAAAAAACCGAGCCTCCAAAAGCATCCATAATCCATCTATTATTCAATAAATAAACAATACATGCAACTACAAGAGTTATCATGAACACTTCTAAAGCATCAAGCCTCTCTAATGCATCTTCCATGTGGCCAAGCATGAATCCACACATCCCATGTCATACTTCACATATGCACTCCTCAGAAAGAATTAATAATGTCAACCCACTCACCCAACTAACCTTAACCACTAAACATGTGTTCACTTTTATAGATACAAGATCACACAAATACAACCAAGTGATAAGATAAAACCATGTACCGCAAATCCATGTGAATACAAAACCACTAACCCCTCATTTAATATTGGGCACTAAGTTTTAACTTTATTAAATGCTTTCCCCAATATTATGTATTATTACCTCATGTCTCTCACATATCAAATAATAACCCAATGTTACAATAAAAAAATACAAGTGGTTCCCATATAATTACATAGTGTAATTAACCACACCTCCTAGGTGCATTACAACTAAATAATTATTTAATTATAATAATATAATATATAAAATTTTATACAATGGTGTACAACACCATATCCTAACAATTGTGTCCACATAAATGCAAGTTCTCAAGCTTCCTTATCTATTTCTATCTATGACCTGAATTGATCTAAACCACATTTTATGTTCTATATTGTTTTATAGTTTGGTAGGAAAGAGACACAATTTGAATCCATGTATAGCTATAATGTACAGTCATCAAGAAATTGCTAGATTCTTGTATGAATTTTTGGTCAATTGACATGGATTATTATTACCAGTGAACTAATCCACCTAGTATTTTTAATTCTTAACCATTCCATTTCATTTCATCATATCTTCATATAAGATTCTAATCCTTTCAAAATTATGTAGTCTTATGAACAAAAAGATATTTTTATAGTATTGTTTGAGGAAGATATGATGACAATGAAGCAAAGAGAGAGTTTACCATGCTTCTCCTTAAACTCCTAATTTTTCATCTCAAGTCCCATTGTCCAATTACTATTTTCAAAGTAACTATCATATATGTTTATATGTTTTTCTTATGATTATTATCCCTATCTTCATAAAGTTGAGTGAAGAGTATTGAAATTGATAGAAGAAAATATTGCAAAACCTAGCAGCATTTTCTAAAGGAATGTAGATATGTTGGGAGCTCATGGGTCTACTATCTTTTTTTTAACAAGTTTTCATAAAAAAGGATAGGGAAAATACAATAGATTCTATTTATGATAATTATTGAACATGACTTGGAGACTGCATGATAGATTTTGGATAATATATGGCAATGATCCATGTTTCTTTAGGTGCAAGTGAACTATTATAGTATGAATATCATATGGGTTCAGCAAGGGAAAGCCATAAAAAAAACCTATACTACTTTGATTAGAATATCCAAATTAACATCAAGGCTCATATGAAAATACCAAAGACTACACACCAAAAATTATTGTCAAAATAGTGACAACATAAGGGCTAGTCCATAGTCTATAGTGAATGGTTCTAGTACTATTTTCACACGGGAGACCAAAGAGATCAATGCATGAAAATATTAGTGACTATCGAACAATAGCATTGAGAAGTGGTTAAAACCATGTTAAAACCCTAAGTTTTTTTATCACTTTGAGGGGGGACCTCCCAAACATGTATGAAAGGTTTTCACAACTAACCCAAGAGGAAGAACATATCTATTATTAATGAAAGATCTATAGAATTTTTTATGTTGCTAATAAGTGTGTAGGTTATTTAAATCATTATAAAATATATATTAAATCCTAATATCCATGTATCTATGTATGACAATTATGAAGGGTACTAGTCTACAACAAATAGAGAAATGTTTAATGGAATAGTCAAGTGTCTAGGAAATTATAGTGGTATTCAATGTCAATAGGCAGCTCGTAGATGAATAGGTTTTGGCAAGCAATTCTTACTAAATATTATATAGAATCCTAAACATACATGGAAATATATGTCAAGTATTATGGGAAGTGATATCAATGAGAAAGGTTAGAATACTATTAAGAATGATAGATTATAATAGTGTATCAAATGTATGATATTGAATGCAAAATCCTTCAAAATGAGATGTCCAAAGGCCTCAATATTAGGAATAGGATAGTGGTAGTGATTGTGGTAAAGGAATTTACCTACATGAAAATTGATGATAGACCCTACAAGACCAAGGACAACTATAAGGGGGGCCAATATGAAATGACTATCAAATTGTTTTCAAAATTTTGACACATATGTTAAAGGCTATATGAGGAAAGGAAATCTAGCTAGTGGTTTTTAGGTATGCTAAATGATCTATCAAGTATATCATGAATGATGGAACATAGGAGAGATTAAAATTAAATAGATAATATGGTAAAACTTACAAGTCCTTAAAGAATACTTGATGATGTAACTTCCTTTTTATAATGGATCTTTTTTCCTATGCCCATCAGGGATAGTTATAATAAGTTTCACACATTTAATGTAACCATGTGAAGATGAGTTGGAGAGAATTTATCACATGAAGGACACCTTTAACAAATTTTTGAGCATCATCCAAGTATCTAGGGGGTGAAGAAAAACTATCAATCCTTATTGGAGGTAGTTTTCAACCTTTTTAGAGGCACCTTTTCAAGAATTTTGTCAATAAAAGTAAACACATCTCATTTCATACACCTAGTAGGATGGAATTGGAAGATAAATTTAAGTTAGGTCAATACATGCTTTTCCAATGCCCCAACAAGTATTTTCCATTAAATTATGAAAGGAAATGTGCCCTATATTTTATCTAAAACCTTTTTAATCTCTATGTTATGTAAGAATCAGCTTATGTAATATGTCTATGCTCTATTTTTCAAGAGAATATAATTTAAAACTCTAGAAATTTATGTATTATATATTGTACAACCCTTTTGAGAAATAAAATACTTATTTCTTTTGGCATTAACTATCTTTTGTGTTGTGTTTTTGAAAGGAATTGAATAATAAACTTGTGAATCATTATTTTCCTTGTTACTTCATTTCATATTTGGAACTATGTGAAAGAATAAAGTCTGTTGCAAGAGATCTATTGGTATTTTAAAGTCATCATTATGCATCTAAATCGATACATAAGTTCTATAAACTCATTTTTGGTGCATCACCACATATATTTTTTAGTTTTTTTGTTTAAAATCCTCTCTTTTATCATGTGAAAACTAAATCAACATAGAATTAGTTTCAATCTTAGGTAAGATTAGCAAAAATGGAACCAACCCTTCTTCTAGAGGTTGATCAAAAGTTTCAAGTCCCATAACTTCAGAGATCACCCAATGTATCACTAAATAGTTGAGTTGATTTCTCAATAAGGGTACTTATTCATATTAATAATAGTTTCTAGTCAACAAGACTAAGAAAGTTATGGCTAGTAAATTGTAATTTGTAAGTATTATCCCAATTTCTAATATGACTAGATCGTGCCCTTAGTTTTTTTCTTTCTTTTAAAATAATACTATTGTTTCCAATCAGATTGCACTTGAGCACTTGAATGATTAAATTCAGCAATATGTTGAAACATGGGAACTATCTTTAGGCTGTGGGTATTCCTATGGCGAAGATAGACCTCCAGATTATAGGTTGATTCCTATATGATAATCAATTAGGTAATTGAATGATTTTTTCTGAGAAAAGGGTAAGAGGGATTGAACTGAATGCATGAACTAAAACTAAAACTTCGGTGGTGCACCTAATTAATGGTAAACTTGCAGAATGATTCACAACTTATACCCAAAAGAAAATTTGCTAACATAGTCCAATTTGAGCACTTCGAACACATTAATAACTCATTAAAATGTTGTATGTATTCTTTCCCTATTAAGGAAAACTGAGTTTTCACAAATTAGAGGAAAAAGAAAACAATTTTTTAGCACTATTAACGACCTATGACAAACTGCAATTGTATATATGCATGCATAAATATGACATAAATTTGAAGGTTTTGAAAATGAAACTCATCAAAATTGCATCAAATTATTTAAACCATAAAAAATACCTGAAATTGGAAAGGTGAATTGTTTTTCAATTAATATCATGAAGGACAACCACTACAAAAATAATAACTCATGTAACTTGTAAAGCTATAAAACTGTATTAAATCTAAAATGTTGAGTTACAAATATTTCTCTCTACAAAAAAGTATGCCAGAGAAGATGAAAAGATAAGAACTAGAGGAAAAAGATAATTTTTTTTCTAATATATAGAATGAGATGCAACTCCAAAGTGCATAAAAATGAAACTGAAAGTCAATTTCAGTATGGAAAAAATGATATCTCCAAAGTTATCCATGGGAAAAAGAAAAAATTTATGAAAAGAAGGCTCAAACTCATGCAAAAATGAGTGTATGATGATCCAAACTCGAGGTCAACTCATAACTAAACTATAGAGCACTCAAAGTGCACCAAAAATCCCTCAAAAAGTGGGTCCAACCATGCGAAAACCACCTTTTTTTTATCAACTTGCCCATGATGATTGGAAATCTAAAAGTAATGCAAAATCCTGAACTCCACAAAGCACATGACGATAAAGCATCAAAATTAAAGTGTAGTTGAAGACTCTTGTAGAGACTACACTTTTTGATTTTGATGATTATAAAGATCTTGGAGACGCTTCTGTTATCTTTGCATCTCTATTTGCATGCATAGCTAAAAATAAACTAAGGTTTATTCTCATTTTAAAATAGTAATCATGATTTAATGATTTATACAACATCATTTAAATCATATTACTTTACAAGAAGGATAGCATGCAAAATAAATTAAAATTTGTTTCTTAACCCCTATGCCTTTTATTCACTTCGCTCAAGCCCGCGGGCCTCCTCAACATGATTAGGTTAATTGACTTAGAAGTCATAACCTTGGTGCAATGATATGAAATCATTTTCATGTTTTTTCAAAAACCACAAGTCAAAATACTCACATTAGTGGTAAGAAAAACATTGAAACCTAATTATTTTTTACACTTTCCACTTCTTTTGGTGAGCTATTGTGCCGCCATGGTAAGAGAAAGGGTTTGTATCATGAAGGTCTAGAGCCATGTATTCGAGTATATGTAGCTCAATTTCATGCCTACTAACAATGGTAAGTTAATTTTGAGCCATCTCATGGCTTCTCCTCACTGTTTCAAGCTATTTCTTGCTTCATTTTGCAAATAGAAAAGCCTCCAAGGCTGTAGGAACACTTCTCATATTCTTAGGTTTTCTCCTCCATTATTCTATGTTTTTCCTACTTCTTTCTTGGTGCCATGAGAACTCAATTCATGTATTTATAAAGAAAGGCTCAAGGAGAGCTCAGTCGTGGCTTATCTAGTCATTAACAGGCATAAATGGTAAGTTTTCCATTTGTCTCTTTGCTTCCTTCTTAAAATAAAAGATTTGAAAGCTTTTCACTTTGGAATAGTAAATATTCATGAGCTAAAAGCTCCCTTTAGGCTACAACTGGATGCTTTTCTTGAATTGGGTATCTTGAAACAAATTGTTTCATAGTCGCAACCTTTATATCTCTCCTGAAACATTTTCATCTTCTGAGCATGGAAACTCCACTGTATTTGTATCCCATATTTTGTGTATTATGTATTGTCTGAAACGATAAGGTCAGAATTGTATGGTGACTTTTTTGGGTTTCACTTGCTTTGAATGAGCTTGGGATTTCTTTATTTTATAAGCTCGAATATTGATATCTTTCTTGCTCTATGTGGCCAAAGGCTTTCATTTTACACCTTGGCTCTTGAATGCTCAAAAAACCTTATACCCTCTTGTATTCACTCTGGTGTTTGACTTGCTATCTATTACTATCATAATTGTACTCTTGAATTTCTGCAAATGACAACATCATATCTTGCAACTTTTAAGTAACCTTTGAGATATTATTTTGCTTGTAAAAAGTCAATATTCTAATCAATGTTGCTCAATATTATTGTGTCGCCACCTCCACTTGTATTGTGAACTTTTGATTTATCATCATGCTAAAATTCAGGTAAAAGACACGGTTCTCCAAGCTCCTGTATATTGCACTTTGTTGCTTTTATGCATATATAACTTTATTTAATCTCCATCTGTTTTATCTCCTGTAGGAGTATATACTTTGAAAACTTTATAGAAAAGCCTTACTTTATCTGAAAATTGTTGCCTCTATGTCATCCTTTTACACTCTTTAATGTATAGCAATACTTATTGAATAAATCTCTTGATGAGGCAACATTACTATATCAGCACTCATGAATGGCTCATCTTATGAATTGGAAACTGTTGCATACTGATATGGCTTCACTTTTTTGTTTCCCATTGAGTCTCTTGTAGACTATATATGTGCTTTGAAGTTATAAGAAACAAATTAAATGCCTCTTGATGTTATCCTTTCCTTTAATTGTAAAGAGGCTTTGTACTTTATTAAAATGTGCAATGTAAAATGCAAAACAGAGCTAAAACATAATGTCAATGAAACTGATGATCTCTTTACATGTTTCTTCTATATCTTATGAACATTAAAGGGGTTGAAATTTGACTGCTATTTGATTATTATAAGTGAATAAAAGCATCAGTCATTTTAGTCAACTCCTTCAGCTGAATAATTGATTAGTAACTGTTCTTTATGGCTTTGATTGTTACATTATGTTGCTATTGTTTTGAATATATTTGTAGATAGTGACTGTCATTTGAAATCGGATGCTCCATATTTCATGTTTGTCTCTTTAAGTCTCTTACATATGAATGTTGAATGAGAGGATGCCCTCCTGATATGTCGCGCTCAACCCTTGTGGGAGCCCATTTTGCTCCACATATCTAATGAAAAATAATCACGAACATAATGAACCTATTCCTACACATTGAAACAAACAAGTTAGTAAAAATAATTGAAGTTGAAAGCTTCCATTGAATTTAGTTTTCATTTGAACAATGAAATCATTTGATGGATGCCTGACTAAATGCACATTACATTCTTGTTGGTAGCATAGACATGAAGTAGAATGTAATTTATCATTGCTTAGAGTAAATATCTAAAATCATTATTTTTACAATCTTGTAGGTTCATGGAGCGTGGAATCGAGATTGTTGCAGCTTGGATATGCAAAAATTGAATACATCGAGAAAAAGCGGTTCATCATCAAAGGCAATGATGAATTGCTTCCCTCCTTTATGTTTACGTTATCTTCAGTAATGTAGTATTCAATCCCACCTTTTATTCATTATTTGATTAAGACAATCAAATCCAATTACTCCTGCGGCTTGTGCAAGATTTCAATATTTTCAAAATGAATAAAAAACATTATTATGCAAATGTCCAACTTTATGTTTCAAATACTTGCATAATAAAACTATAATCAAAATGTAATCTAATCTTTATGATGAACAATGAATACTTAGTAGCAAAACTTGAAATTTTGTGTACCTCTCAATGATTTTATTATTTCAGCTCTCCCTATTTGAGCTGGTAGTGAAAAATAGGTAACTATTTAAAAAATAAAAATAAAAAATATCAAATTTTTATTGTAAATAAAGATTTTATATTTGAATTTATTCTTCATAAAGTAATTAAACATATAGTTTTTTATCATCTTTTAGTACATTTGATAGAACTTTTAACACGCCATATTTAAGATTTGTTAGTATTATTTTTATTTTTTATAAGATATGTGGGGAAAAGGGTCCCACACCCAAACCTGATACAAATAGCTTAACACATAAGTTTAAAACATAACTTCAAGCTACACCATTGTAGCAATAGGAGTAACAAAAAGGAAAAAAATAGCAAAAGCATGAAATAAAAAGAACAACTAAGAGGTCTTCATTTTTGGAGGCTCATAAGAGCATTCCATTCTTCTACAATCTGGTTTAGACTCTTACTCTACACATCCACCTATTTAGTCTCATTTTTTTCTTCACCTTATGAATTTTGTTTAGCTTCATTTTTGGTTTTTGTCTTTTAACTTCTAATTTTCTCTTCCTCCTACTATAATCCTCTTGTGGGTTGGTCACTTAGGTTATAGAGCACTCTATTAAGTTTGTAGACACCTAAAATTGACACATTATCATTACTTGATTATTTCACCTATAATTGATTAAATGCAACCCTAATTATTCAATTAGTTCTCTTATTCCCACTTGTTGCATAGATAGTTGCCATTGCACCAAAATATCAACATGTTAATGCTCGATACAACCATCAGAGTTAAAGAATCCATAGGAGGTGGTTAATCCATGTCATGAACTTGAGTGCTACACTGCACATCACAAGGATACCAAGGGTGTACACCTTGTGACAATCCCCCCAATGCAAGTGAGGGGTTCAAACCTATGACCTAGGCTCTGATACCAATAGTTGCACACCTAGAATATTGAGAGGGGGTTGAATCAATATTATCTTAAACCATTCAAAAATTAAACATCCAATTACTAATGCATATTCAACTATAATAAGGAAAGAAAGCATGAAACATTCACAACATCACATAACACATGAACACTAGGATTTTTAAGTGGAAAACCCAAAATGGGAAAAAACACGGTGAGGGTTAGCTCACAATATATTATAAACTATTATAGTATATTTATAGAAATTCTCACCATAGGTGGACTCACTGTCTATAGAGAAAAAGATAGAAGAGAGATGGTGGCTCAAGCCTAATTTAAAAAAGATTAAATCTTGATTGTGGTTGTGTATGTTGATGGCATAATTTTTGGAGGTAATGAAGCTATGTAAGAAGTTTGCAAAAGAGATGCAAAAAGAGTTTGAGATGTTTATGTTTGGGGAGATGAATTTATTTCTTGGGATACAAATCAATCAAATAGATAAAGGCATTTTCATTTCACAATCAAAGTATGTCAACGAGATGTTGAAGAAGTTTGGAATGGAAGACTCTAAGCTGATATGTTCTCCTATAGTTATTGGTTCCAAACTGAGCAAGAATGATGAATCTCCTAAGGCTGATCAAAGCAAGTATATAGATCAATTATTGGTGGACTGTTGTATCTAATTGCTCGTAGACCAAATATCTTGCATGCAGTTTGTTTTGTGGCTAGATTTCAAGAAGATCCTAGAGAATCGTATGTTGTAGTAGTGAAAAGGATATTCAAAAATTAAAAGGACAATCTAGATCATGGCTTATGGTATCCAAAGGATACTAATTTCACTTTGAATGCTTACACAGATGCAGATTGGACTGGTTGTGTTGATGACAAGAAAAGTACAAGTGTTGGTGCATTCTTTATTGGATGTATATTGGTATCATGGTTAAGCAAGAAACAAGATTTAGTATATTTATCTACTGCAGAGGTTGAGTACATTGCAACAACATCTTGTTGCACATAGGTGTTATTGATTAGGAAAACATTGAAGGATATCAGGATGGTGTATGATGAACCAATTTATATATGTCTCTCACACAAGCTCTATACCTATCTCTCTTGCTCTCCATCAATTTCCTCTCTCTTGTCCCTCTTTAGACCTCTATGTATTTTAGTAAACCCAATCAATCCTATACAACCTAATGTTCTCCTATGGTTTCCTATTCATATTAGGGTTTCTTAAATCTATACTTTTATGAATTTTACATCTCAATTTTACATTTGAAACTCTTTGCATGACCAATTCTTCATTGGTTTTATATTGTTACATCTTTATCTATTATCTTGATTATGAAATCAATTTTACTTACCCTACCAATACTTGGCAACCACATTAAGGTTTCATTCACATTTGATACATCATTGATAATTGCATTTTTTCAATATAAAATTTGTACCTTTTGGATTTACTTTTCCTCTCTCCCTCTTCACCTCTCCCTCTATATATTTATCTATTTCTCTCTCCCAACTCTCTCTCCCTCTATCATTCTCCCTCTCCCTCTCTTTCTACCTATTTCCCTCCCTTTCTCTTCTCCATATATATTCCCCAAGTCATATCTATCTCTAGATATCTCTCCCTCTTTCTAACCCTCTCTCATTATCTTCCCCTCTCTCCCTATCACTCCTACAAAGAGAAGTAGAGAGGGAAGGTGAGAGATAAAGATAGAGGGAAGTAAAAAGGGAAGGTGATAGAGATGTAAAGAGGAGAGAGAGAAAGAGAAGAGAGATATAGAGAGATGTCTAAAGAGAGGGGGAATGAGGGAGTGATGGAGTGAGAGTTAGCTAGAGAGAGAGATGGAGAGGGGAGATAAAGAGAATTAGAGAGGGAGGGAGGAAGTGAGGTGTGAAGAGGTAGGTTGGGAGGAATATAAGGAGAGATAGGTAGAAAGAGATAAATATGGAGATGGGAGATGGGAGATAATAGTAGAGACACACAGAGAGGTAAGGTGGGAGGGATAGAGTGAGAGGTAGGTAGAAAGAGGGTGTGAGGTGAGATAAAGAGAAGTAAACAGGAAAGGGGAGAGAGAGGGGGGGAAGAGGTAGGTAATAAGAGAGGTAGAGTGGGAGGGATAAAGGGAGAGGTAGGTAGAGAAATAGAGGGTGAGTAGAGATAGAGAGAAGTAGAGAGGGAAGGGGAGAGAGAGGTAGAGAGGAGAGAGTAAAGAGATATAGATATCTAGAGAGAGAGAGAATGAGGGAGGGATGGAGTAAAAGGTAAGTAGAGAGAGATGGAGGGGAGGTGAAGAATGATAGAGAGGGAGGTAGGGTGGGACGGATATAGTAAGAGGTAGGTTGATAGAGAGGAAGATGGAGATGGGAGATAAAGAGAAATAGATGCAGACAAAGAGGTAAGGTGGGAGGGATAGATGGAGAGGTAGGCATTAGGATTTGGTGTTGCATACCATTGAATAAAACTTTACATTATAATAATGTAATTAAATAATTAGTTAGTTGTGGTACATCTAGGAGATGTGTTTGGCCACACTAGGTAATTATTTGGGGCCACTTGTAATGTATTGTAATATTGGATTTATTATTTTATGTGCACGGGAAACATAGGATAATGATTTAATATTTGGGAAAAGTACTTAATAATGTGAAAACTTAGTACCCAATATTAAATGAGGGGTCAATGGTTTTATGGCATGTGGCTTTATCTTACCACTTGGTTGTATTTGTGTGAGCTTTTTTATATAAAATCAAACACATGATTAGTGGCTAAGGTTAGATAGGTGAGTGGGCTATCATATTATTGAGTTCTTTTAAGGAGTGCATATGTCAATCATGGCATAAAATGTGCGCATTCATGCTTGGACACGTGGAAGTTGCATTTGTGAGGCTTGATGTTTAAAAATTATTCATTGTAACTCTATAAGTGTATGTATTATTTTATTGTTGAATAATAGATGGAGTATGGATGCTTTTTCAAGCTATATTTTTCCTTCTTAAGGGTTTTCCTAGGGTATATCTTGTGTTATATCATGGTTTATCTATTTGATCTATGCATTATGGCTATTTTGTAAGCTTGTATTTATGTTTTTCTCTCATGGGGTTATGTAGGAAATGGATTAAATAAATTGGGTATTGATGCATTATTTCCTAACAAGTAGTATTAGAGTTCATGGTTAGAAGAGGTGTGGGCTCCCAAGTTTTGTCATAATCCTTATTTGAGTAGATTTGGTGTAAAGTTGAATCCATGGTAATTCAAGAAAGATCTAAGGCATTACACTATATGGAACACATGTGCATGTGGTATTTTGTAGATTTGGGTTTTTGAGGTTTATAGATTTGTTGGGTTTATTATAGATTCAAGGTTTGAGAAAATTGGTTCAAAAGGGTCTCTTTGATTGTGCTTTCATATGAGATCTTTGTAAAGTAAATTTCATAGATGGTCTCTTGAGACAAAATAAACCTCACCATTGGATCAAGGATGGTTGAGATGAGAATTTATATAAAATTTCCCTATCTTGGCCACTAAGAGAAAATGCATTTTTTCACCAATCACCCTCTCAAATGTATGATTGTACTGTCATCAGGTTTGCAGAATTAAAAAATTAAAATTAAAATACCTATGGCTAAAAATTTTTGATTGAAAATTATTAAAAACTTTAAAACTAAAAAAATTGAAAAGGGTGGAGGTATAAATACCCCTGTACCCTACATTGGTATCCTACCAACAACAAATACTACTAGCAGCAATACTAACACAAGCGGTTGTCGACTCCAATCAGTATTTGCCAAGCCAACAGGACCCACTGGGTTGGCAGGGCTTAGCCCGAGTCTTGTGGCGAACTAGCCACATAGCCCCCACGAGGCTAAAAATTTTACACAACTAAAACATTTAAATGTTTTTGAAAACCTTTTTAAATTTGTTGGAGCCTTAAATTTCTGTCAAATTTTGGAAAAATTTGAGTTTCCCGTGATGAGAAAACTGGTTACAGCGCTCAGAAACGCACCTATAAAGTCTGTCTCAGGAGCCTATTTTGAAAAATCACAACTTGAGACCTATTCACTCTTATGCCAAACCACTTTGCAAACACATTTATCTGCCATATGTAAGTGTGTCCACCTGATTTCAGTTCCCTATAATCTGATTTGACAGGGTTTTGAAGCATCAAGTTGAAAGGTTTTGGAAGAGTTTGTTGTCTGCACAGTGTTAAATCTGTCAAGGAGGTCAACTTTGGAGACCAGTATTTATGAGCTAGACGATTTTCATGACAAGCTAATTGGTTTTTCAGATTTTCCCCATGTTAATCTACTTTCATGTCAATTCTCAAAGCCCAAACATCTTGTTTACTTTTTTTTCAAAATCCAAAGCAAATGGATTTTACACAGTTTTGATGACTACATTTCTAGAAAGCTTCAGAGGGGTCAACTTTGACTTTTAATATTTTGTCAAGGAAATGGATTGGTCAGAAACCCTTCTTCACACATATTCACCTGATGTAAATGAACTAATTCCCCGAGTGGCAGCTTCCCAAGAAGAGATATGATAATTTTTCAAGGTGACAAGTTGGTGGGTTACAGATGGCTTTTGACAGGTGCAGTTTCAGAAAAGGTTGGGTGAACAACTTTTGAGTATTAGTATCTTGCAATGTTGATGGTTTCATACAAATGCGTTTAGCAACCACACTCCCCTATAATCATTCAACATGTTAGTACATTTTGGTGGCTCCAAGAGAAGGTTGACGAGTTTTCCAAGGCGATTTTGCAGCCTACTTGACTTATTTTGGTCACAGTGCAAAAAAACAAACAAAAAACAAAACAAATTCTGCTCACTGCCCACTTTAGTTTAGGATACATTTCAATTTTTTGATTGAATAATTGTAAGATATAAGGTGCCAAGGAAGCATAGAATTGAAACAACTAATGGGAAATTTTTGGGCAAGCTTACACAAGATGTTGATCATGTGGTCATAAATGAAAGAGAAATTGGTAAGCATAAAACTGAAATGGAAAAAGGAAGGCAACTCCCAACAACTAAATATAAAGTAAAGGGGAAAGAAAATTTTGTAAAGGTTAAGATTAAAAGGAGAAGCTCTGTACATGAAGAATTCGGTCTGAGCACATCCTGGAAAAGGGGAAAAGTATTTACAATACAACTCTTAATATGTCAGACATATCCATTGGCATTAACACTATTATTCAGAACTGTCTTGCCAACAAAAGGAGCCAGAGAAAGCTTACTAGTTTTGAATAAGATTTGGCTCAGATTCATGACAAACTCAGAGCCTTCAGCGTACTTGTGCCAAATTCTAGGCACTCCATACTGATGTTGATTATCATCTTTAGCTTTGCTTGGATAAGTAAGGATTTCATAACCGGCAATATCACAAGTTGAACTTCATCATTATTAGACTAACGCAACTCTTCAAGGATTTCCATGCTCAACTTGGCATGAAAGCTCAATAGGAGCCAGGTTAAGATTTATGAGAAATCTCAATCAGTGCAGGAGGATCCCAATAATCATCAGTCAAAATTAAAGCTCCAATTACAGATCGTCAACAACGATTGGTTAATACATAGCTTGATTTTTTCCAGATGCATACCACTACTTTCGTTGGATGCAAGTGCTCTTTGCTGACATGGGCGAAATGGTTTTTCACATTAAATTTTGTTGAGAAGTTTCCTTATTTAATGTAGAAGTTGAGGACAACTTCCATCAAGCAAGGAGGAAATAATTGGGAATATCTATTACCTATTCGATCATAAATTTATCTCATGACTTTGCCTAGTATGATTAAGGATCTTTTTTAACATGTACAGTTCACTGGCCGCATCTTAAGTGAACTGAATCCACAAACTTCAAAGAGAGTTCATTGTGAGCCTCGATTCTGTCAATATTGACATGCTTCAAGGAGAGTAACAGGGTAGCGATAGTGGCACTTTATTGTCTGCTTGGCAAAGTTGGAGATCCTGAGAGTAAGGAGCATCATATGCATTTACTAGAGTTGGTTTCTAATGATCTTGGCTGCAGACTATAGGACATTTGTGACTTTGAAATGCAAATATGTGATACACAACCAAGTGTGGTTGCTAGTGTTGAAATAGAGTTCATATAGAATTGATCCAGATTCATGTTCATGTGTACACATTAAGGACTGCCATGTTAAATCAGTGAAACGTCAGGCAAGATGTTCAAGCAGGGGATATCCAAGCCATTAATTCTGAAACAAGAATAAGACATCTCCAAGAAGAGGTAATTACATCAAAGATTTATATATGAATCCAATGACTATGGTGACCGTGAAGTAGGCATTTACCATGACGGGTATCTGGATGGAATCTGCCGTGAGCAAAAGAACAATGATTTCTTCGGAAAACCTCTGTTTTTCCTCAATGTCCCTGCACAGATGTGACGATAGGCATAGTTTGTGAATAAGCATCTGAGCTCTTTCAGTTTTGCCTTTGCCACTGCAAGATCCTTGAGACTACGAAGTGTTTGAAAACAAAGCAAATATTCACGAAAGCGGCCCTATATGATCAGAGCTGCATCCATTGATGTGAGTGGTTGTTGCACGGTATCATGGCGCTAGGTTGGCTAAGAATGAAAATAGTTGAGAAGAGTAGATCAAAGCCTATGCAATTCCTTAAAAATGACCAAGCTGGAAGCAAAGGTGAATTACTACAGCGAGTGGCCCAGCATACTGTAATGTCCCCTTTCCAAGGCTGACTTTTTCAGTGACCGTTAGCCTTTCCTTGGGAACCCGGAGGCGAGTCGGAAGTTAAAATTAGGGTTTCCTAATTTTGAGGAGGTTATTGCTCGAAGATGATAGTTTTAATGGCAGATTCCTTCTGGGTTTTCAGAGGGCTTCGCAGTGGTATGATCATCCTGGCATTCAGAGCACTTTTTGGAATTTACTATTTTTAGTAAATTCTATTTTTGGCAGCCTTCCAGATGAGCTCAGGTTGGTTGACTCCCGGCTTCGGTTTGATCAGTTGACTTCATCAGTATTGGCTTCAGGGCATTTTCAGAGAAAAGAGTTAAGTCATTTAAATTAAAAGTCACGTTAAAATGATATATTTTAATGTTGACCTTGGGCCTAGGATTAATGACTTAAAGATGTTTTAAAAAGGGGGTCCTTGAGGGTGGCGCCCTCATTAAAAGATTAATTTAATATTTCCCAAAGTCAAAAGCAATTTAATTTGGGCGCATTTTTCAAGATGAAGATTTAATTAAAATATGATTATTGAGCTAAGGTGAAAAGGACGCCATTTTAAGGAAGAGTTAGGGTTTGAAACCTTGAGTTGGATTCTAGGGTTTCATGAAGTCAAACGAAGCTTATAAAAAGAAGTCTTGGGCATCATTTCTTCAATTTTGGATGACTATACTGTTATGCTGCCGGATTGGCTCTGGGACTGCTTCGAGGAATGAAGGCCTCCTAGCTGGGCATCACTTCGTGTTTGGAAGATAACATCTAGTGGTGAATCATTGTACTGTGAGTTGCATTTAGTTTGTGTTTTGTTCTCAGCTCCTTGCATAGTTAGAATTCGAATTGGCATTTAGTAGCTTCAGCACTTTGCATGGTTTAAGACAGCAGATTGCATGTTTCATTCATAAATCATAAAATAACAAAAATATCATTCTGGGTAGTAGCTCACTGGCTTTGTTAGACCTAGGCGCCCATATTCTCATATTTGCAGATTTTTTAGTGTTGTCTTTTATTTTATATAGCAGATCGCCCTTTTCCTTTGAACCGTACCTTTCAGCTTTGTATTGAAAACTGTGCAAATTAAATGAGAGGTTTTGGATCTGTTTCCAGTGTCTCATCTTAGGTGTCTCCTTTGTTTAAGTCTTTTGCATTCGATTTCATGTTATTCCGAAGTGTTTTGAGAGAGTTATGTTCACTTGAGTGTTTTGAAAGCTGCTGGTTATTCATACAGAAAAACAGACTTGTAACAAATCAGATTTAGAAGTTGATCTCTGAGAAGTTGTATTGTTGGCACTATCTTTCATGACAAGAGGTTCTTTGTAATGTAATGATGAACTCTCAATATTCTAAGCTTTTGGCAGGTGAATGATTCATATCTTTGTAAACTGGCAGTAGTACTGACCAGTGTTTTAATATTGCTTTGTCAATTCTTGTAATAATCTTTCCTACTTTCAATTTTAGAGTAAAATAGTGATAACTCCGCCCTATGGTCGCTACTGTCCATTCTGGATGAGCAAGCACATTCTGGGTGTCGAGAAGTTTACTCTTTCAGCATTATTTCTTTCTAGCATTGCTTTGTAATTCACTCCGTCATATGGTCGCCCCTCACTCCGCATTGGATTGGGTAGCACATACTTGACGTTGAGTTCTTTTCTGCAATTACAATAGAAGACCCTCTGACCAATGCTCACCGTCATCGGTGTCATCCTGGTTAGAGTTACAGTATAAGCAGTTTGTTTCAGATCCTCTGACCAATGCTCGCCATCATCGGCGCCATTCTGGTTAGGGTTGCTTTCTTTCACGTTTTGGTTTATCCATCTAACCTTAATGGGTGCACGGTTTGTAATGTTGTAATCTGATAATTTGTGAAAATCAAAAAAATTGGCCTGGAATATTTCAGTGGTATCAGAGCCACGCATCCTGCCATCCTGTGAAATCAGCCTTCTATGAGTGACAGAGAACAGAGGTATTTGGCAAGAGTATACAAGAGGGATACAGTTCAGACACAGTTGTATCAACCTCCAGAAGGTCAAACAGCTTCAGAGATTTTGAGGGCTAATTGGGAGCCTTCACAAGAAACAGAAATGGGGGATAATGAAAGAAATGAAAGGATTCTTGGTGGCGGTGAAAGAAGTTCTGGCAACAGAGATGACAGTGGAAAAGGAAGAGAGAGATCTACGAGTCCCGGGAAGGAGTTTGGGAAAAAGATGGATGCCTTGATGGACATGGTATCTCTCATGATGGGGAGAATGGGGCAGAATACTGTTCCACAGAACAACTCAGGCCACAGAGGGGAGCATAGTGCTTCCAACCAGCATGATGAGCATACAGCCCGGACAGTGTCAAACAACACTTACATCTCTTCCAGACCATTCAAGCCCACTTTTTTAGTTCCTGTAGTCAATCAGCCCGAACCTGAAGAGAATGCTTCATGGGTGGAGCAGTTGAGGGTTGGCCGTACTGAGTATGACTCTCTACCTGTTGACATCAGGATGGATATGTCCTTCAATGATTTCATGGATCATAAGAGGAAGAACAGAGGGCAAGGAAGGAACTTTGATCAAAGAAGACCATCAAATCAAGGAGACTTGTACCAAGCTGTCAACAAAGTTATGCTTCCTCATTTTGATGGGAGTGATACAAGTTCAGCCCGAGCTTGGATTCAAAAGCTGGATAATTATCTAGCTCTCAGACCAATGGCGGAAGATGAAGCGATTAAGTTCGCTACGCTACACCTTGATGGGGTGGCGCACGAGTGGTGGTACCATGGCCTCGTCACTCTAGGCCATCGGTCTATCACAACATATGATGAGTTCACCACTAGGCTCATCGAAAGGTTTGAGAAAAAAGATCCTGAGATCCATTTCAGAGAGCTTGCTCAATTGAGACAGTATGGCACAGTTGAAGCCTACATCGCGGAGTTTCAGAGACTCTCAGTCATGGTGACTGGAATCACAGAAAGGAGATTGGTGATTCTTTTTAGTGAAGGGTTGACAGAACCCCTCAAAGGCTGGATTAAAGCCTTTGATCCTCCAACACTGCAAGAGGCCATGAAAAAGGCAAGAAATATGGAGTGGGCTGCTCCTAAGGCAAAATTTCAGTCAAACTCCCCTTTTCAGAAAAGGGATAAAGGAAAAAGGCCTCAGTATAAAAATAATTTGAGACCCCAGAACAAGGAGTTCAAGAATCACAATCCCCATGTCACCAAGTTGGATCAAGAAACCCTGAATGAACTCAGAAGAAAGGGGTTGTGTTTTCGGTGTCAGGAAAAATGGTCTCAAGACCATGTTTGCCCTAAAGGAGTCAAGTTCAATCAGATTGAGTACTATTCTGCTGGGGAAAGTAGTTCTGATTTTTTCGACCAGCAATCTGATTTTGAAGGAAATGAAGAAGATAGAGCTCCAGAAGAATCCGGAGATGAGAAGGGAAGTGGTGGAGTTTTAGCTCAACTTTCCAGTTTTCAAAGAAATGCATCATTTAAGGTTCGTGGGATGGTCAAAGGGCAGCGAATCGTTGCTTTGATCGATACTAGAGCCACTCATAACTTCATTGATGAAGTTGTGGTAGCCAAGAAGGGGCTGCAAACAGAGGAGTTCGAAGGATTCAAGGTCATGGTTGCCGATGGATTTCATATTACTTGCACTAAGAAGATATCTAACATGACCATGCAGTTGGGTAACTACGAAGTCAAAGATGACTTCTATGTTGTTCACATTGGGGATACTGATGCCGTTCTAGGTATCCAATGGCTGCGATCTCTTGGCGAGATCTCGTTGAATCTGCAGACTATGGAGTTGAAGTTTCAATCAGATGGTAAGAAGATAATTCTGAGAGGAATGTCCAATGGAGGTCCTCGAGTAGTGTCATTCAAAAGAATGGCAAGGCTGATCCGTCACGATCAAGCTGAGTGGGTTGTTGAATGCATGATACTTCCTGCTAGTCCTGTTGAGACTAAACGTGACCAACCTCCTGATATTCAGTCATTGCTCACTAAGAAGAGCAAAGTCTTTGCAGATTTGCCTCCTGGACCACCACCTGAACGGGGTTCAGAACACATCATAGAGCTCAAGGAAGGAGCTAAACCGGTGATCACAACTCCATATCGGTACCCAAAGAGGCAAAAGGATGAGATCGAGAAGAATATTCGAGAACTTTTGGAGATGGGTTTCATACGCCCAAGCAAGAGCCCCTTTGCTTCTGCAGTGGTTCTTGTAAAGAAGAAGGATGGTACCATGCGCATGTGCGTGGACTATCGTGCTTTGAACCAAAGCACCATCAAGAATAGATACCCCATTCCCAGAATAGATGAGCTCATTGATGAGCTACATGGGGCTAAGTTCTTCTCAAAGATTGATCTGAGATCGGGTTACCATCAGATACGAATGAGGGGATCAGATGTGGAAAAGACAGCTTTCAGATGTCACTATGGCCACTTCGAATTCTTAGTCATGCCATTTGGTTTGACTAATGCACCGGCCACTTTTCAGTCTTGCATGAACCGTGTGTTTCAGAATCAGTTAAGGCGGTTTGTGTTGATTTTTTTTGACGATATTCTGATTTACAGCAAGACTTGGGGAGATCATCTCAAGCACTTGGAGGAAGTGCTTAGTATTCTGGAGACTGAGAGTCTGTTTGCTAAAGCTTCCAAATGTGAATTTGGAATGGAGGAATTATTGTACCTTGGCCACATCATCAGTGCTGAGGGAGTGAAGGTGGATCCGGAGAAGATCAAAGCAGTGGTTGATTGGCCACCACCTGAAAATTTGACTCAGTTGAAGGGTTTCCTGGGTCTTTGTGGTTTCTATCGGAGGTTCGTTAAGGGGTATTCACAGAATGCTGCTCCCCTTACCGATCTCACCAAAAAGGGAGCCTTTGTTTGGTCAGAAAAGGCTCAAGTTGTTTTTGACAAATTTAAGAAGATCATGAGCTCGTGTCCAGTTTTGGCTATCCCTGATTTCTCCAAGCCATTCGAGCTGCAATGTGATGCATCGGGTGAAGGAGTTGGTGCTGTCCTGATGCAAGACAAACACCCTATTGTGTTTGAAAGCCGAAAATTAAGGGGTGTGGAAAGGTCATATTCAATTTATGACAAAGAAATGCTTGCCATTATGCATGCATTAGCCAAGTTCCGACAGTACTTGGTGGGGAACAAATTCGTGGTTAAGACTGACCACAACAGCCTCAAGCATTTTATGCACCAAAAGGATCTAAATGAGAGGCAACAGAAATGGGTGAGTAAGCTGCAAGCTTACGACTTTGACATTGAATATGTCAAAGGGAAAAATAATATTGTGGCTGATGCACTGTCGAGGAGACCTCATCTTAGCTCATTGTGTGAGCTTACCACAGATTGGAGAGACATGTTGCTTGCTGATTATGCCAAAAATCAGTTTGCAACCAGCATTCTGGAGGGTACTTTCCATGATGAAAGGTACCAGGTGGTTGAGGGATTGATCCAGTATAAGGGAAGAATCTTTCTAGTGGCTGATTCTAAGCTCAAGAAGAAGATTCTTTTGAATTTTCATGACATTCCAGTTGCTGGTCACCAAGGTTTTTTCAAGACCTATAGGCAGATCCGAGAAAGGTTTTCTTGGAAAGGTTTGAAGAGGGAGGTTCAACGCTACATTCAGGAATGTCCTGTTTGTCAAGCAAATAAAAATGAGCATACATTGCCAGCCGGTTTGCTGCAACCACTTCCAATTCCCAATCAAAAATGGGAAAGCATTTCAATGGATTTCATCACTGGGTTGCCCAAGGCCCAAGGGAAGGATTGCATTTACGTGGTAGTTGACAGATTAACCAAGTTTGCTCATTTCTTTGCCATTACCAGCACTTTTTCTGCAGCCCAAGTTGCAGATTTGTTTTTTCGAGAAGTGTTTAGGCTTCATGGGTTGCCAAAGAATATTGTAAGTGATAGGGACAGCAAGTTCCTAAGTACTTTTTGGCAGGAAGTTTTCAGAATGAGTGGTACTGTGCTCACTCCAAGCACGAGTTATCACCCTCAAACTGATGGGCAAACAGAAGTGGTGAACAAGTGGTTGGAAGGCTACTTGAGAAATTATGTGTCCGAACAGCAGAAAGCTTGGGTTAAGTGGCTGCATATAGGCGAGTACTGCTACAACTCTACCTTCCATATGTCAATCAAAATGTCTCCTTTCTTGGCACTTTATGGGTATGAAGCACCCAGCTTTGCAGATTTGGTGTTTGGTGACAGCAAAGCACCATTAGCCAAGGATTTGTTGCAGCATAGTCAGGACATAATGAGGTCCTTGAAGGATAATTTGCAGATTGCACAAAATCAGCAGAAGTTGTATGCTGATCAGAAGCGTGTAGAGCGTTCTTTTGAGGTTGGGGATATGGTCTATCTCCGCTTACAACCTTATAGACAGTCGACTCTCAAGAAGAGTGGAGCTGAGAAGCTCAAACCTCGCTTCTATGGACCTTTTAGGGTCATCAGAAAGGTTGGTGCAGTAGCTTATGAATTAGAGCTACCTTCAGATAGCAGAGTGCATAACGTCTTCCACGTGTCTCGCCTCAAGAAGGCACTTGGACACAATGTAATTGCTTCTTCACAGTTGCCACCGTTGGATGAAGAAGGACAGTTGGTTCTGGTTCCTGAGGAGATACTTGATGTCAGAGAACGTTCCTTGAGGAATAGGACTATCAGAGAATGTTTGGTAAAGTGGAAGAACCTGCCTATGGAGGATGCAACTTGGGAAAGTGATGAGATATTGCAGCATCCTAGTTTGCGATTGCTTGAGGACAAGCAATCTTGGGGAGGGCGGACTGTAATGTCCCCTTTCCAAGCCTGACTTTTTCAGTGACCGTTAGCCTTTCCTTGGGAACCCGGAGGCTAGTCGGAAGTTAAAATTAGGGTTTCCTAATTTTGAGGAGGTTATTGCTCGAAGATGATAGTTTTAATGGCGATTCCTTCTGGGTTTTCAGAGGGCTTCGCAGTGGTATGATCATCCTGGCATTCAGAGCACTTTTTGGAATTTACTATTTTTAGTAAATTCTATTTTTGGCAGCCTTCCAGATGAGCTCAGGTTGGTTGACTCCCGGCTTCGGTTTGATCAGTTGACTTCATCAGTATTGGCTTCAGGGCATTTTCAGAGAAAAGAGTTAAGTCATTTAAATTAAAAGTCACTTTAAAATGATATATTTTAATGTTGACCTTGGGCCTAGGATTAATGACTTAAAGATGTTTTAAAAAGGGGGTCCTTGAGGGTGGCGCCCTCATTAAAAGATTAATTTAATATTTCCCAAAGTCAAAAGCAATTTAATTTGGGCGCATTTTTCAAGGTGAAGATTTAATTAAAATATGATTATTGAGCTAAGGTGAAAAGGACGCCATTTTAAGGAAGAGTTAGGGTTTGAAACCTTGAGTTGGATTCTAGGGTTTCGTGAAGTCAAACGAAGCTTATAAAAAGAAGTCTTGGGCATCATTTCTTCAATTTTGGACGACTATACTGTTATGCTGCCAGATTGGCTCTGGGACTGCTTCGAGGAATGAAGGCCTCCTAGCTGGGCATCACTTCGTGTTTGGAAGATAACATCTAGTGGTGAATCATTGTACTGTGAGTTGCATTTAGTTTGTGTTTTGTTCTCAGCTCCTTGCATAGTTAGAATTCGAATTGGCATTTAGTAGCTTCAGCACTTTGCATGGTTTAAGACAGCAAATTGCATGTTTCATTCATAAATCATAAAATAACAAAAATATCGTTCTGGGTAGTAGCTCATTGGATTTGTTAGAACTAGGCGCCCATATTCTCATATTTGCAGATTTTTTAGTGTTGTCTTTTATTTTATATAGCAGATCGCCCTTTTCCTTTGAACCGTACCTTTCAGCTTTGTATTGAAAACTATGCAAATTAAATGAGAGGTTTTGGATCTGTTTCCAGTGTCTCATCTTAGGTGTCTCCTTTGTTTAAGTCTTTTGCATTCGATTTCATGTTATTCCGAAGTGTTTTGAGAGAGTTATGTTCACTTGAGTGTTTTGAAAGCTGCTGGTTATTCATACAGAAAAACAGACTTGTAACAAATCAAATTTAGAAGTTGATCTCTGAGAAGTTGTATTGTTGGCACTATCTTTCATGACAAGAGGTTCTTTGTAATGTAATGATGAACTCTCAATATTCTAAGCTTTTGGCAGGTGAATGATTCATATCTTTGTAAACTGGCAGTAGTACTGACCAGTGTTTTAATATTGCTTTGTCAATTCTTGTAATAATCTTTCCTACTTTCAATTTTAGAGTAAAATAGTGATAACTCCGCCCTATGGTCGCTACTGTCCATTCTGGATGAGCAAGCACATTCCGGGTGTCGAGAAGTTTACTCTTTCAGCATTATTTCTTTCTAGCATTGCTTTGTAATTCACTCCGTCATATGGTCGCCCCTCACTCTGCATTGGATTGGGTAGCACATACTTGACGTTGAGTTATTTTCTGCAATTACAATAGAAGACCCTCTAACCAATGCTCACTGTCATCGGTGCCATCCTGGTTAGAGTTACAGTATAAGCATTTTGTTTCAGATCCTCTGACCAATGCTCGCCATCATCGGCGCCATTCTGGTTAGGGTTGCTTTCTTGCACGTTTTGGTTTATCCATCTAACCTTAATGGGTGCACGGTTTGTAATGTTGTAATCTGATAATTTGTGAAAATCGAAAAAATTGGCCTGGAATATTTCACATACAATGCGTGAGTTTGTGAGGCATCAATGAGTACAGCTGACATTGAATTAGAAGTGTTGGAATATCTAATTTAGAGCTGCAACGGGCAAATGCATTAAATGCCCCATCCGATGAAATCAAATTTGGGCCGTTTCCCCCTTGCCGTGTCTGACCACCTTGCTGGACAGCAGCAAATTAATTGTGGTGGTTGAATTTGAATTGTGCGTCAGTTTTTGGAAAGACAACAAAAGTCAAAAGAAGAATAAAATGCATATTTTATTTTCTGGAGACTTAGGAGAAGAAGGAGACAGAGACAAATTTTTTTTTTTTTTCAGCAACAACAAAAAGGAAGAATATTCAGCAAAACAAAATAGAAAGTGAGAGTTCAGGAGAACCTGTAGCAACAGAGAATATTGGTAGTGCTCCAGTGCTCTGGAATGTTTCCAACACGTAGCAGCAGCACACAGAAAGAAGATGCGCCGGAACTTGCACAGTTTTTGTATGAAGCATGTACAGAGCTTTAGCTCTGAGTTTTTGAATGTAATCCTTTTTGATGAAATGGAAAATCGAATATAAATATTTTTTGTCCCCTTGTGTTTGTCTCTCCTTTCAGCTGTACATGTTTTCATTCTTTGCCCACTGTAGTTGGGTTTCTTTTCCCAATAGAGTGGTATCAGAGCCCTAAGTTTTATGGGCATTTAGTTTGTTAAAGCCCTAGCTTTGTTCCTAGGTGTGCAACTAGAGAATTTTAGTTTCTGGGTATTTGGGAAAGCCCTAGTTTTCTAGGCAGTAAAGAAAATTCTTATATCTTATCTGGGTATTTGTAGTTTCCCCCATTTAGCAAAATGGCTGGAGAAGACAATAGGAATTGGCAGCAACCACCTATGTTTGATGGAAAAAATTATGATGTCTGGGCAAAGAAAATGAAAACCATTCTAGTAGCAAATGGGTTCACAGATGTGACTAACCCAAATGCATTTGCAGCATTGAGCAATGCTCAAAAGAACCAGTTGAAGGAGACAAGGAAAAATGATGGAGAAGCCCTCAGTCTGATTGTGGCAGCCTTGACAGAGGCTATCTTCCCTCGAATAGCAGTAACTACTTATGCAAAAAAAATATGGGAAATACTTCAAACCACCTACAAAGGGTCTGAAAAAGTCAGGTCAGTGAAACTCCAGCTGCAAAGGAGAGAATTTGAGACCATGCAAATGAAAGACAGTGAGTCCATTTTAGATTTTCATACAAGGGCTTCCACCTTGATTAACCAATTGAGGATAAATGGAGAAACCATGGAAGAACAGAAGATTGTGGAGAAGATTCTCAGAAGTTTACCCACAAAATTTGACCCGATGCTTATTGTCATAGAAGAGGAAAATGACCTCTCAACATTATCAGTTGATGAGTTAATGGGTTCACTTCAAACCCATGAGCAGCGCCTAAATAGGTCTGCAAATTCTTCCCAGGAACAAGCCTTTAAAGCACAAGCAAATGTGAGAGGCAAGGGAAGAGGAAGAAATGGCAGAGGAAGAGGTCAAAGAGGTAGAGGTAAAAGAAACTCCGGAAGAGGAGGCAAGCACCTCCCAATCAGACTTCCAAAATACAAAGAAAAATAGCAGCTCAAATCAAAGGTCTGATAAGAGCAATGTGCAGTGTTACTATTGTCACAAGTATGGTCACTATGCAAGTGAATGCAAGAAGAAACAGCGTGACCAAGGAAGTCAAAATGCAAACGTAGCAAATGAGAACAAGGCTGAAAATGAAAAGTAGTCTCAAGTGTTCATTGCATGCAATCTTGCAAAATAGGGCAGCGCTAAAGTTTGGTACTTGGACAGCAATTGTAGCAACCACATGAGTGGTAACAAAAATTTATTTGTCTCCATTGACCACAACATTAAGTTTGAAATCAAAATGAGCAGCAATGAGAAAGTTTCAGTCATGGGCAAGGGCATAGTGTGCCTTCAAACCAAGCATGGTGAAGAAAGACAACTTCATGATGTCTTTTATGCCCCATGAATGAAACACAATCCCTTGAGCATTGGACAAATGGTCCAAAACGGATATAGAGTGCTAATGGAGAAAGGGGAATACATCATCTATGACAAAGATGGAAGCAAGAAAGTAATGGCAGCGGTTCAAATGACAAAGAACCAAATGTTTCCCCTCAAAATGAAAATCTCAGCACAGTCAATAGGCTTGCAGTAGTCAGTCTTCAAGACAGTCATCCAAGACCCATCCAAGCTTTAACATTTGAGGTATGGGCATCTAAGTTATTCTAGTTTAAATCTTTTAGCTAAAAAATATATGGTTAGGGGCCTACCAGCAATTGTAGAGCCCGATGGAAAGTGTGAAGCATGCATCCTAGGTAAACAACATAGGCAGCCCTTGCAATCAGGGCATTCTAGGAGAGCTAGAGCACCATTAGAGTTGGTGCATTCAGATTTGTGTGGTCCCATGAAGACCCCAACCCTAGGAGGAAATGTTTATTTCATGACACTCATAGATGAAGTTATAGTAGAAAAATCTGGGTGTATCTCTTGAAGAAAAAATCAAATGCATTTGAGAAGTTCAAAGAGTTTAAGGCCTTGGCTGAAAAGAAAAGAGGCCACTATATCAAATTCCTCAGAACGAACAAAGGGGGAGAGTATATCTCTCATGAGTTTATGAATTTTTGCAAGTCTCATGGTATTCAGAGACAACTCACAGCCCGGTATACTCCACAACAAAATGGAGTGGTTGAAAGAAAGAATAGAACCATCACAGAGATGCAACAAGCATGTTGAAGGCAAAAGGTTTGTCTAATGAGTATTGGGGTGATGTTGTAGCAACAACAGTCTACATCTTGAATAGGTGCTCCACAAAGGTCATTCGTAATAGAATCCCACAAGAAGTGTGAATGAAATGCAAATAAAGTGTTGAGCATTTGAGAATATTTGGATGTGTGGCATATGCACTCGTGCCAAAAGAGAAAAGGCAGAAATTTGATGACAAAGGAGAAAAATGCATTTTCATAGGCTATAGTGAAGAATCCAAAGCCTATAGATTGTATAAAATCCCATCACCAAGAAAGTGGTGATCAGTAGGGACGTTGAATTCATTGAAAATGAGCCATGGGATGGAAGAGTTGATAACAATACGGGTATTTCAATTTTAATGCCTCTTGAGGATGAAGAAGTTGAAGAAGAGAGATGCTCCGGAACTTTACAGCAAGGTAATAGTTCAGAAAACAGTAGTAGTAGCTCTGGAAACTTTCAGTAGGGAAGTTGCTCCAAAAACTTCCAGCATGATAGATGCTCCGAAAGTTCACAGCAACAGTCTTCTTCATCAATCCAGCAGTCAAGTAGCTACAGAAATTCTGATCCTATGCTTGCATCATTGATGCCAGGGAAGACAAGAAGCGTGAGGGAAATTTATGATACCACAAGGTATGATGATTTAGATGAAAATTCAGCTTTTGCTATGTTTTCAAGTAATCCAATGTATTTTGAAGAAGCTGTGAAAGAAGAAAAATGGTGTAATGCCATGGATGAAGAAATGGATGCTATAGTGAGAAACAATACATGGGAGCTCGTTGATTTACCCAAAGGGAAATTAGTCATTGGTGTTAAGTGGGTCTATAAGACCAAATGCACTGTTGATGGAAAGATTGAAAGACATAAAGCAAAGCTGGTTGTTAAGGGATACAAACAGCAGCCTGGAAGAGATTATGATGAAACATATGCACCAGTTGCAAGGTTGGAAATAGTGTGGGCAGTCTTAGCAAATGTAGCCCAGCACAAATGGAAAGTATTACAAATGGATGTGAAATCAGCCTTCTATGAATGGAGTGCTGAAACAAGAGGTGTATGTGGAGCAGCCACCTAGCTATGAAGTTCCAGGGAAAGAAAACAAAGTCTACAGGCTTCGGAAAGCTCTTTACGAGCTGAAACAAGCACCACAGGCATGGTACTGCAGAATTGATTCATACCTTATGAGCAATGGATTTAGAAAAAGTGGTAGTGAGCCCACACTCTACATCAAGGCAGCCAATGGTGAGAATCTTATTGTTGTTTTGTATGTAGATGATTTAATTTTTACAGGAAATAGTAATCTTTTCATCGTTGATTTCAAAGAGGCAATGAAAAATGAGTTTGAAATGACAGACCTAGGTTTGCTAAAATATTTCCTAGGCATAGACGTCCAACAAACAAATAACGACATCTTTATTTCACAAACAAGTTATGCTAAACAAATCTTGAAGAGATTTAGAATGTTGGACAACAAACCAACCCCAACCCCAATAGCTACAGGTCTGAAATTAAGCAAAGAGGACACCAATAATAATGTTAACCCAACCCTCTACAAGAGCATGGTTGGAAGCCTCATGTATTTGATAGCAACAAGATCTGATTTGATGTACGCGGTAAGTCTAATTTCTAGGTTCATGGAACAACTTAAGGACACACATTGGCAAGCAAGAAAAAGAATTTTAAGGTATGTCAATGGCACGAAAGGCTATGGCATTATGTACACCGCCTCAAATGAGTTTCAACTGGTTGGGTACATAGACAGTGATTGGGCAGGAAATGTAGATGATAGGAAGAGCACTTCGGGATACTTTTTCCACATGGGTTCAGGAGCAATATCATGGGCATCAAAGAAGCAGCCCATCGTTTCACTCTCCACAACCGAAGCGGAATACATAGCAGCAAATGCAGAAGCATGTGAGACTATTTCGCTTAGAAGAATCCTTGTTGATTTGAATGAGCAACAAGAAGGTGGTACAACCATATTTTGTGACAATGTATCTTCTATTGCATTGACAAAGAATCTCGTCTTTCATGGGCGAAGCAAGCATATCAAAATTCGATATTATTTCATAAGAGAGTTGGTTGAGCATGGAGAGATTCAACTTCATTATTGCAGATCTGAGCAACAACTCGCAGATATTTTCACAAAGGCATTGTCAAAAAAATCCTTTGAACGCCTAAGGAATAGGCTTGGTATGCAAGAATGCTCCAGAACTTTAGTTCTAGAAAACTCAGAGAAGCGCGGATGCTCCGAAACTTTGGTTCTAGGAAGCATAGAGAAGTGCAGCACAAAAAAGGACAGTTGCTTTGGAACTTTGGTTCTAGGAATTACAGAAAAAGACAGATGCTCCGGAACTTCAGAAAACAGTTCTAGAATGCAAAACACAGAAAAAGACAGATGCTCCGGAACTTCAGAAAATAGTTCCAGAATGCAAAGCACAGAAAAAGACAGATGCTCCGGAACTTCAGAAAACAGTTCCAAAATGCAAAATAGATGCACACAGGCTTGCTCCGGAAACTTTGAGCCGGTGCTATGGAACCTTTGGTTTGTTGCTCCAAAAGTTTTTGCAAAGAGATGAGTGCCAAAAACTTTGCTCCAGAAGTTTTCTGCCAGAAGTTTCAAATGATAATGAAGAGCAGAATGGCTCAAAATTAAGGAGTGTTGGAATATCTAATTTAGAGCTACAACGGGCAAATGCATTAAATGCCCCATCTGATGAAATCAAATTTGGGCAGTTTCCCCCTTGCCATGTCTGACCACCTTGTTGGACAGCAGCAAATTAATTGTGGCGGTTGAATTTGAATTGTGCGCCAATTTTTTGGAAAGGCAACAAAAGTCAAAAGAAGAATAGAATGCATATTTTTATTTTTTGGAGAAAGAGGAGAAGAGGAGACAGAGACAGAATTTTTTTTGCAGCAGCAACAGCAATAGAAAGGAAGAATGTTCAGCAGAACAGAATAGAAAGTGAGAGTTCAGGAGAACTTGCAGCAACAGAGAATATTGGCCTGGTGCACAGTTTTTGTATGAAGCATGTACAAAGCTTTAGCTCTAAGTTTTTTAATGTAATCCTTTTTTATGAAATGGAAAATCGAATATAAATATTTTATGTCCACTTATGTTTGTCTCTCTTTTCAGTTGTACATGTTTTCATTATTTGCCCACTGTAGTTGGGTTTCTTTTCCCAACAAGAAGAGGATGTGTTTGTCATTTATTAGCACGAGAATCCTAAAATAGAGACAGGCACTTAGAAGATGGACAAGGATAAGCTAAAGAAGAAAAACATAATTTGATGAAGATGGTAATGTTTGCATCAAAGAAGTGGAAGATCGGAGAGACTTTGGAAAATTGGGGTGAATAGTTTCTAAGTCCATTTGAAATCCGGGAAAGGCATTCATTGGGGAAAGATATAAATATCGGCAGGAATAAAATACGATTCTCTTTGAAATACCGAAAGCAGGAGACCATATGACTTGAAAATATTATCAAACAATGAATATCAGCCAGGGAAAACATTGCTCCCTCTGATAAAGCGAAATATAGATAAGGATTAAACCAAATCTTGATTACCGGGAATATTTTTGAAGAGTAATATTACTTTGAGAAGATATAAATTTCACTAATGGTAATGACCAGTGAAACATTTTCACCGAAGAGGTTAAGCAGTGGGTATTCATTTTTATCCGAATGATAGTTTTACCAAATGAGGGTGAAAATGCAAATTTGCCAACAAAGGAATTCAAATTAAAGTATTGCAAAATATTTTATTCTTCAAGGAGGATGTACAAATGAAAGTTAAAATTAAATATTTTATTTTTGTCGAAGATAGTCAAGATAATGAAGAGTTGCACTGGGTGGATATGTGAAGGGTCATAGCCCTTGGAAATATAATGTATATATGACAGATAAAATCAAAAGAAAATAATGAATCAATAGTTAGGATGGTAATCAGTAGACAGTAGTAAATACCAGAAAATAAAGTCTTCTAATACAAATTGTAAAATTCTTTTGAATTAATTTAACAGAGCAGAAGATATAAATTGGTGACCAATATTTTGGTGTTCAATTATTTGTTGATATTGATTCATATACATTATTTTGTTGTCTCCAGAGTGGTCTTTTCTTGTTATTCAAATTGAATATATCAAGCATATACTTAATTTTTCAAGGCACACTTGCTGCCTCTATGTGATTTTCTTAATTGGTTTTTGCAAGAAAAGAATTAAAATTCATTTTAAGAGATTCTTTTAAATGGTTTCTATCCAGAATTAAAATCATTTTAAATTAATCATCTTAACCGGTTTCCTTCAAGCAAAAGTTAAAATCCTTTCAAATATCATAATAACTTGGGGAGATATCACTAGGATTTGTAAGAAGAGTCTGGTAACTGACAACCTTGCACATTTATACAAGGTATAAACATCTAAAAAGTGCCAAATAATTTGAGTTAAGCCGGGAAGGAGGACACATCTATCATACACATCTTGACTTTGTTGCTCAAAGTAGATAGAAAGCACTAGTCATATTCATTATAAAACAGTACTTCATAAAAACCTTATTCACTCATTCATATTTCAAACATTAGTAGTAGGATAAGCTATTAGTTTTGCATCTATCACACATTTACATGTCAGTGTGGATAGATTACCAAAGGTAGAAAGTACACCCAACCTTTAAGGTTCATAATCCACTTAAGTTATTAAGGTACACCCACCTAGGTCTAGCAGAATCTAAAGTGCAAGGAGTTTCAAACCACATTGATTGACTCCATTCGTTGGCCAAAATATTGTAAATCTGACCATAGATTTTGACACACTCTTAGGGTTTGCAATTTAAGAGATTGAAGGAGGCTATGTGTACAATTCCAATGTTTGTCACTCCAAACTTTACCAAGTATTTTATTATGAAATTTCATGCTTCAAAAAATGGTATAGCAACAATTCTCATGAATGAGGGTCAACCACTTTCTTTTGAGAGTTATAAATTAAAATATAAGACTTATTTATAAGGAATTGCTAGCTATTATTCATACACTAAAAATATTGAAACCTTATATAATGGATAGACACTTCAAGGTTATATCAAATCATGATAGCCCAAAATATTTTTTGAAATAAAGATTATCTTCTAAATAACAATAAAAATTGATCACTACGATGTTTGGATATGACTTTGAGATTGAATATAAGAAAGGGATGGAAAATGTTGTGGAAAATGCACTTTCTAAGAAGGATGAAAAAGATGAATCTTTATTGTGTACTATTTTAATATTACAAGTAGATAGGGTGGTAGAAGGCAAAGAAGAATAGCAAAATGATGTTGCTACAAGCAATATCATTTAACAATTAAAGAGTGATCCTAGGAGTTTATATAAGTTTTTTTAGAAGGGAAATACTTTATGGTATGAAGAGTGATTGTATCTCTACAATAATTTCACTTTTAAATACAAGATTCTCACAAAACTTCATGAGTCTCGAATTGGTGGTCATTCGATATTTTTAAAGACATATCATCGAGCCAAGAAAGATTTATTGGGAAGGGCTAAAAGGTGATGTTCAAAAAATTATGTTTGAATGTTGTTTTGTCAAATAAATAAAGCGAAGACAATTAAGCCATTGGGTCTCTAGCAAACCTTTGCTATTCCTAGCTAACATTACGAAGAGATATCTATGGACTTCATCATAGGGCTTCTGAAATCTAAAGTTCATAATGTCATCATGGCAATAGTAGATTACCTCACTAAATATGCACATTTAATTGCACTATCACATCCTTTTACAACAAGTATAGTGACAAAATCTTTTTTGAAAATATACAAAAGCTACATGGTACACCTAAGGTTATTGTCAATTATTGTGATCCTATCTTTACTAGTCACTTTATGATAGATATTCTCATGTTTGAGTACTCAATTAGCTCATATTTTCATATCACCCTCAATCTAATAGGAAAACTTAGGTTGTTAATAAGTGTTTGGAAGGATATCTATGTTATTTCACTTCAAATAAATAGTCTCAATGGTTAGATTGGCTACCACTACCAAAATAGTGGTATGACACTTCCTTTCACAACTCATAAAAAATGTCTCCATTTATAGAACTATATGGATATCAACCTCCTTCTATCACATTATCATTGAAGGTGTCACCAAGATTTTATGAAGTGGAGGACCACTTTCTTCACCAAAAATAGGTACTCTCTAGACTCAAGGATAATTTAGCCATGGCACAAAATCAAATGAAACAGTAGGTGGACCAATATTGTAGTGAAAGAATTTTTGAAGGGACTGGGTCTTCTTGAGATTGTATCCTTGTAATAAAATGTCACTGAAGCAATAAAAAAAGAACAAGAAGTTATCTCCAAAATATTATGCCTATACCAAATCATGCAAAAGATAGGTAATGTCACACACAAGCTCTGTAATTGCCACCAATGAAAAAGATACATCAATTTTTTCTTTTTTCTTATTTGAAGAATGTAATTGGGTATAATATACCTACTCAAATAATATTACCAAAGCTCTATGAGGAAGGAAGAATCATATTGGAACTAGAGATCATTCATCAAACATGAACAAAGAAGCGAAGGACTAGAACACTCACTGAGTATCTCATCCAATGGAAGAATTTACTAGTTGAAGATGCCACATGGGAGGAAGAGGAGTTCATTCTGAAGAATCTACACTTGATTAGCATTGAGTACAATTCTTATCTGAAGAGGGGTATCATGATATTCCCTTAATATTAGTGTACATAGGGTTATGAATAGTCAACTTGTGACTATCTTAACTCTAAATTAAGTCACATTATCATTATTATATTTTATTTAGTTATTTAAGTTTCTCCAAGTTATATATAGGGCTATTTAAGCCGGCTTGGGTAATATCCTATGCATAAATGTGGTATACATATATATGAGGTATTGAATCTTATTTCATCATCATATTCCGAATTATATTCTCATTGGAGACATTTGGAGGTATTGAATCTTATTTCATCATCATATTCCAAATTATATTCTCATTGGAGATATTTGGAGGTTTTCCTCATCAAAATGGCTCATTATTCTTAGTTATTATCAAGTATTTACAACATATTTCCTATCATATTATACTATTATGCAAGTTATTTCATTACACTACTTCTCTCTATATCATCTCACCTTCCCTCTCTTTACCTGCATCTTCCTCTATCCTTACACCTTACCTCTCTCTCTCTCTACTTATATTCATATCCCATCTCAATCTTCCTCTTTGTCTATCTAACTCTCCATGTATCCCTCCCACCCTATCTCTATATCTATTTCTCTCTCTTCCTCCATATCTACTTCTCTCTATCTCCTCTCTCTATACCTACCTCTCATTGCATCCCTCCATCATCCCCCCTCTCTCCCTTTATTTATATATATATATTCTCTTTCTTCTCTCTACCTCTCTCCCACCTTCGCTCTACTTCTCTATATCTCCACTCACCCTATCTCTATAGAAAGGAAGAGATGAAGATAGAGGAAGATGAAGGGAATAGATATAAAGATAGAGAGAAGTAAAGGGAGAGATAATATATAGAGAGATATGGATTTAGGAATAGGGATGGAGACACAAGGGGGATGATGGAGAGAGATATAGAGATATAGATGGTGAGATAAATTGATAAAGAGAGAAATAGAGATAGAGGGGGAGAGATAAAGTGGTAGAGAGAAAGAGAGAGATATAGAGATAGAGAGGTGGATATAGAGGGAGGCAGATGGTGGATAGATGGAGAGAAATGGAGAGAGATAGGTAGAGAATTAGAGAGAGAAGAATAGGGTGAGAGATGCATCAATATATAGAAGGAGAGGGAGAGAGGGAGAGATATAGATAGAGGGAGAGATGGAGAGATAGGGAGGTAGAGGTAGAGAAAGATATGGATGGAAAGGGATAGAGAGAGAAAGAGAATGAATAAGAGAGAGATGTAGAGATACAGAGAGATAGGGAGATTAGATCGAAAGGGAAAGAGAGAGAGAAAGGATGTGATAGAGATAAGTAATAGAGAGAGGCATAGAGGGATAGTGAGAGAGATGGATAGATGGGGAGATATAGAGAGATAGAGATAGGGAGGTAGAAATAGGGAGTGTGTGTGTATGAATGAGCCAAAGATATGGAGATAACTTGGTTACAGAGAGGGAGATTATATAAATATATAGAGGGGGGAGACAAAGGGAGAGAAATAGAGAGAGGAGAGGGAAGTAGAGAGATATAAAAAGAGTGAGTGATATAGATAGAGGGAGAGAGGGAGAGATAGAGATATATAGCTCAATATATAACTTGGGAAAGATAGAGGGGAAGATAAAGGGAGAGAACTAGGTAAAGAGGGAGAGAGAGAGGAGAGATATATAGATAGAGGTAGAGTAAGGGGAATTGAGAGAGATAGGTAGAGGGGAGAGAGGAGAGAGGGAGAGAGGGAGAGATAGATAAACAAGTAGAGGGAGAGAGAGACATGTTCTCCTAGGTCAACTTGGGTAAAGGTGTGCATAGGATCAAAGACAAGGAGGTATTCTATGATGATTTATACAAATACTTTACTATCCTTAGTAAAAAAATTAAATATTTCATTATTTATTACTTCTTTAATGTTTCAAATCTTTTGGGATGATTATTGCAAAAAATTACAAAAAGGACTTTGTATGTAGTGTAAGGAAAGCTAGATGCGGAAGCAACTCTCCTAACGTCAAAACCTTAGGGAAGAATGTAGAGATACCTTTTAAATTTTACAATTACAATCTAATTAAGATGCACTAGAAAGAGATTACTGAAACAGAGAAATAGACAAACACATATGAACACCAGATATACGTGGGAAAACCCTTACGGGAGAAAAACCCACCACACCAAGAGAAGTCACTTTGTATTACAGTAATAAAGATTACAAATAGAGTTCTGACTTATCTTTCTGATGTCAGTTTACAATAGCATTCACCATGAACAACCTTGTTACAAAACATTCACATTATAGTCTTTACAGAATAGAATTCATCCACTGATCATACAACCACACAACAATTCATCGATCCATCAAACCATACATCATCTGCTACTCCAGACTATATTCATGTTGCCCCTGTCTATCGAGCTTCCTCTCAGAACTGCCACAATGAACTGTCTTCCAATGGTTCCCATTCGGCTTCTCTGATTGGTTGACTACAAGCCACATAGGATAGTCTTCACCCGATCAAAAGGCTTCAACTATGTTGGCATGTCAGTGAGACACAAGAAGTGTCTCCCTGATGCCACAAGACCCGATTACATGTTATCGCCAAGAGTCGTTTCCATCGGCAAGAGGTTATATCAATATCACAAGTTGCACCGACTTCAGTATTTCTATCGGCGAGACATACCACTCTTCAGTGAGACATTATACCGATGCTCAAAGTCACATCAAAATGTTATATCATCAGTAAGACTTACTGCTCTGACCAAGACATCCTATCGAGCCTTCATGTTATTCCGAAGCATCCAACAGTTGGCGAGACTTATCGCTTTCGCCGAGACATCACACTGAGGTCTCAAGTCATACTGAACACCAAATAATAGTCAGCAAGACTTGTCACTTTTGCTGAGAGTTTTTATCGAAAACACATGTTACACCGATGAAATCATTCGATGAAACTCCACACATAAGTAAGACTTCATATCAAAGCAAGTGTGTTACACCGATGACTCCAAGATTCTCCCCATCGGTGAGACCTCTCTTCATCGCTGAGACTTCTTCCTGAGACCCTTGTGTTACCCTGAGTGAATACTGTCGGTGAGACATTCCTATCGGTAAGACCTCTTACCGAAAACCCAAGACTCTCCCCGAAGGCTTCAACAGAAACGCTGTCGGTGAGACTTTAGCTTTCACTGGGACTTCACATCGAAGTAAGCCTTTCGGCCAAGGGTCTCCCCGATATATGATATGAATGGCCTATTGGCCAGAGATCTCCACTCAGTAGGAGGTCATACCGAACTCAACATGTCATAGCGACAGGATCATTCAGTGAGACTGAAGCAAGGTCACAGCAACCTGAACTGTTCAACAAGATTCAAACTGCTAGTCGGCCAGACACAAAAGATGTCACACCGACTTGGCCCTTTTAGAGGTTTTAGCTTGTGAGATTGAGGCACATTATTTCCAACATGTAGGAGTTATGAGAATTTTAAATTTAAAAAATAAAGGATGAACTTAAAATAATTATAATTAATTTTTTTTGTATAATCTATCAAAATTATATTATTCATTGTGTAGATCTATGAATCACTTTTCTAATGCCTATAAAAATCAAAATTTTGACAACACAAAAGTTATGCCCATTTTATTGAAGTGTGATTTTTTGGGCTTTTCAAAATGGATATCTATTTTGAAAACATAAAATTGATGAAAATACTTGTAGGAAATGGATATATATTTTTCTTTTCAAAATACATATTCATTTTGAAAACATAAAATTGACAAAAATACTTGTGGTAAATGGATATTCATTTTGGTTTGCTATTCCCAAACCAAAATCAATTTTATCCAACCCATAGAAAAATTCAAATTTTTGTTTCGTGATTTTGACTAAGTAAAACATATTTTTTTCCTATTACCATTGTTTGGCCCATCATGATCCTACACTCACCTATATGATTATATATATGTATATATACATATATGCATATATATGTATATATATGTATATATACATATATGCATATATATGCATATATATATATATATATATATATATATATATATATATATATATATATATATATATATATATATATATATATATATATATATATATATATATACATATACATATATATACATATGTACATATATATAGATATATGTATATATATACATATAGATATATCTATATATAAATATATATGTATATATACATATATACATACATATATGTTGGGATAAGGTAGATTATTACCACTTTAGAATTTGAGAATCAACAAAAATTGAGATTCAAAAGTGTGTTTCTTGCATGGCTTGTATATGACATGTTTCGTAGCTTTTGAATGGGAAAGTAACAACCTCTCCCACCCATTTGAAAAAAAATAAAAAATCTCATTCTCCTCATTCCAAGGATGTGTTTGGCCAAAAGTAAAAAAGAAAACTATCAAGCTCTATGTCTAAGAAAAACTCTACTAAAAACTTCTAGCCATTGAATCTTTTCTACAACAAGCTTTCAAGCTATTGTGATATCATTGTCTACTCTAGCTCCCAATTTCTCCATTGGCTTTTACATTGATGCATTGACTAAAAATCTTGATGAAGGAAGGTCGAAAGCTATGGTAATCTTCTCCATTTATCTATTATTCTATACAAGTAGAATAATCATTAAATCTATTATATCATATTATCATTTACCATTTATAAAATTTCATGGTGCTCTTCCTTGTAGACCAATGTTGACACCTTATTAATATTTTTATTTTTTACATTTCTACTTTAAAATTCATAATATCACTAGGGTTTTAAATTAGTCACTTATCACTTTTATCATATTTTATCTATGGCTATTCATGGAGGTGAAAACACCAAAATGGGGGTTTGACTAAGGCAAACCCCCAAAATAGCCCCCAATATTTTTCTTGTTCTTCTTGTGTGTAGATTTTGTAAAATTTTAACAACATAAAATAGCATTCTAAGAGCATGTGGATTTTTTGTGCTAGGATGAAAATGCAATGAATATAGTCCACTTTAGCCACTAGCATCTAAGGCAAAGAGTCTCTACCTTTGGTGCCAAGTTCTTCTTTGCTAATATTATCATTTTCAACAATACCTAAATTTTTGTCTATATTGAATTTGAACACATTTTAATTTTCATCTCTAATTGATAGCAAGAATTATTTTTTATTAGGGGAAAAGTAGGTTTTAGTGGGACATAAAACCCACTATAGAACGTTTTTGAAGGAACACATAAAGCAAAGCATGTTGCTAACAATATAATCTGTAGACCAACAACAACCCAGCAACAAAAACAACTAACAAAAAAGAAAGACTACTCAAGTTGCATTAGGCAAGAAATCAAGGGATCGTGATCCCTTTACAACCAATTTTTAACTGGTACTTGGAACCCTTAGGTAAACAAAGACACCGCCTACATCAGCCAAACATCAGCAAACCAGCTACTCGGGAAATACACCACCAATCCAAGAAAAATAGTCATCTTAATGGTGTAGAACACTATCAAACCCCTAAACAACAACATCACCAAATCCAAAATCCCCACCTCAATAGGGGAGTTAGAGAGCAAACAAAACATTGAAGCACATCAGCCTTCTTGCAGAAGCACCCTACCTGAATCACCAAATCCAACTCCACCTTGATAGATCTCCCCTCTATAGGAGAGGAAGACATGAGAACCCAAACCTCCAAAGCCTTCACTCTTCTGCTTACACAACCTCCACATCGATAGGAACAAGCAAAAGAGAAAAGAACTCCCCACCAAATCTATAGCAACAACCTCCACCTCAATAGAAGAGGGCTCCACCTCAATGGGAGTAGTCTCCACCTCCATAGGAGACCCCGACTATAGACCCAGGGAGAAAGAAAATACTTCAAAAGGAAGGTCAATCACAACCTCCTTTAGCTTATCAAAATATTGGTTCAAGAAAGAAGTAGAACACACCTCAACCAATAGGAATAAAAATAAAAATATTCTAAGAATTCAAAATAAAAAAATTTAATAGCTTAGCCCACAAGAGACCCTTTATCACCAACACAAAATAACATGATCCTTCAATCTTGTAGCAACAGAACACCACATAGCCAAAACCAAGGCCAAAACAAGTCCCCTAAGCAACTCCAGTGAGGCCAAGAACCACACAAAAACTTCACAAGACCAAACACAAAACAACAACCTCCATAAAGAAATAGCGTAAAAAGACACCAATTTTCTCTAGAAAGAGAGAACACAGAGGCCAAGAGGAATGAGGGTGAACAGTAAAACCCCACATCACAACTTCGGGAAACTTATAAAAAACCCAGAACTAGTAAGCCTACAACACCACCACAAGACAAAACCAATCCCAAACGGCACCCAAGGAAAGAAGAGACACTTCCCAAACACCCAAAGTGCAGGAAGAAGCAAGCAACCAAACTAAACCCAGGTTCACACACCTAAACCTAGGGAAAACCATTGAACTCTAAATGAAGAACATGCCCAAGGATAAACCTGCAATGAGGCAGCACCAAATAGGACAAAAAACCCTGAACAAAACAAAACCTTCAAAAAAGACCAGGTGAAAAACAACAAGATCCATAAACACCACAAGAAAAAGGGTGTTTCAAGGTCAAACACCACCCAGACTGTACTGCAAAGCCCTTCTAGAGGTCGCACCAAGCCAAAAAAAAATCAACAAAGCCCACTAGCAACTTAGTTGGCACACAGATGCCATCAACACTAGTCTAATGAGGGATAAAGATCAAAAAGGATCCTAGGGAATAGGAAAGCTCACTAAAATAGGTTACAGCAAGCACCTACAACCTGCTAGAAACATGCACGGGAAGGGCATCCAACAAACCTAGAAAGGAAATAGTCACATCAAAAATATTCTGCAAGCCCATATCACCATTTGCATCTGCATCTTCATCAAATTCAGAGGCCTCTTCTAAATCTCCATCCCCGAAAAATCAAATTTTATCTCCCACGCATATTCCCACTCCTACATAGACCTCCTCCATAAATGTTAGCTCTTCTAGCATAAATTATTTTTACTTTTCTTTCTAGTGAATGCTTTCAAGTCTTGTATTAAATACAACAATTTTATTTCTATCATTTGAGTGTAATATTGATATTTATTATTTACAGTTCAATTTTATTTAAGTAGAAAATTTCAACCATTAAATTTTGGTGAACCTAATGTTTCACACAATTCTTTATTGTTGTAGTTAACTTTTATTTAAATAAACCTCATTCTATACAAGTTCATTAATATCTTTTAGATTATAACTTCTTTCATTTACTTTCTATTCTTCATATTCATTTGGTGGATGTTTGTTATCCAAAAATATATCATATCTCATCCTCTAAAATTTTAATGTGATAATGCATTTTCTAAGGAATATTTTGATAGTTTAAATGATGTTCTTAATGGATTTTATGGGTTATGTTCTTCTAAACAACCTAATTCTTTAACATCTTCTTCAACCATTTCTTCTAAAAAATATAACAAATTTTTTAATCTAATTTTTGTCTCTAATAGTCCTAATAGACCTAAGATACCAATAATATGTGTTAATGCATAAAATCCTAAACCAAATAAAGTGATTACTATTTACAATGATCCTTCAATGGTACACCCTCCTAGTTATTACTTGCATCTTTCTCAATCTCAAAAGTCCCAATGGCTACAGATTATAAAGACGTGACCCACACTTATAATACTTGAAGAAATAAGTAGAATATTGATGTTCCAATATCTCTTCCATTTTCTCAACCTATGCTTACTTCAACACCTAAATTGATTTAAAAATCACCTATTGATTATGACCTTATAGAGAAACTTCATGTTACACCAGCTAAGATTTCTTTTTAGGATCTCCTTCAAAATTATTTGATTTATTATAAAATTCTTTGGGAAGCTCTACAAAAAAATATCTTTCCTACTTCCATTAAACTGAAGGATGGTAATGCTTCAGTAGAATACATTCGCTCTAATTCACCAAATATTATATTGTAGCTACAAGAAATTCCTTCTCTAGAAGTGAAACATCAAGTTGATCCATTAATGATAGTTATTTTCATCAATGGTACGAGTATTAAACACACTCTCATTGATATTGATTCAACTCTCAATATTTATAGTATTGATATCTTACCTAACCTTAACATTGATACTAATTCACTTGTTGCTACATCTTTATCCATTCATGGATTTAATAATTTAGGTTGGCGAGCTCTAGGTACAATAATTCTACCTTTGCAGCTTGGTCCCATCACTTTACTTACCTTGGTATATGTGATTTTGGGTAATCTTACATAGAATCTTTTTCTAAGAAGACTGTGGATTCATGTTATTGGTGCAATCCTAACTACCTTGTATTAATCTATTAAATTTGTTAATAATAATTAACTAGTTACAATCAAGATTGATCTTGATGCCCTTTACAATTGTCGATTGACTAAAGAAAATCAGCCTTTAAATTCTACTACTCTTAAAACTATAATTCCTTTATTATCTTATAACAATGTAAACATCCCTAGATACTTCTTCTAAGGATGTGTAGTGTCAAAAATTGTCACCCTTAAAAAATTCTGATTTTTTTTCCCCTTAATTTATCGAAATTAATTAATCTTCTAATTGCCTAAATTATGTATTTGAAGGACTAATTTTTATAGTTTTTTGAAGGGTTGCAAGCATTGAATAAATACAAACAATTAATGTTTTGATCTTGACACTATAAGTCCTAGAAATTTGGGATAAAACCCATATGCCTAGGGGTGTATGGGTCCTCCTTCTTAGCCAAGACCCAAATTTAAATATATTTTTGGTGGTATTTTAATATTCAATATTCAATATTCAAGTGTTGGCTTTTGGAATCTATTTTTTGGGAAATTAGTACAATTGCATATAAATACCTATCATTTCAAATCTAACAAGTATTCATGAGAAAAAAACTACTGTCAAGAGCATTCAAGAGAAATTCAAGAGTAATATTTCAAAGATTCATTGCAGCAATTCAAGATCCAACTTCATGTCAAAGTTTATGTGTGTTCATGTTAATGTTTTGTGAAGGCTAATCTTTTTTGTAGGTCTCCAAAGCATTCAAAAATTCAAGAAAAGCAAGATCCAAATCCTTGAGGTGATGTGCATGACTTTAGTCCTTCAATGCAACCATTGAAGTGTGGTGAGTTGCAACACATTATGATTTCATCATTCCTTCCTTTTCCATTGTCGTTTATCATTAACATTTTTCTATTGTGGAAGTGGAAACACTTACACAGGGTTTGACTGAGACAAGCCCCTAAATGTCCCAACATTTCTCCTCTTTTTGAATGTGAAGTTATGTAAAGAAGGGGGATTTACTACTCACTAGTCTCTTGATTACCAAGAGAATACCAAGGAATGAATTGCCCTGAAATACCTCAAACTATCTAATAAGTTGAAAAGGAACAAAGCTCAAGTGACAGGGTAAAAAGGAAAGAATTCCAAAATTAGAAAGAGTAGGTCACAAATATTTTCTAGATAGACTAACGAGTTCTCGGCCAAAGGATGATATCGCAACACACGAATAGTAGCACGATGCACTAGCATCCCATAGGTTCATTGGCATCTCGTACAAACTGAAAACTGAGAATGTCATAGAAAAAAACAATATGACTACTAACAATCTAATTACTAGGGAATCTTAAGAATGTAAGAAAATAATAGAGAATAAAAGAACTAAAATAAGGTCAAGGAAACTAAGTGAAGTATAAATGATAAAGCGATAGAATAAGAGATAGAAAATGCTCATAACAACCCAAGCAATGAAACCTCTAGCATATGAACGTCTCTAATACCTGCACACATAAGAACAATAATTTTTTTTTGGGGTTGTTTAGGGGTTTATCTCAATCAAACCCCCATTTTGGTGTTCCCACCTCCATGGACAACCAAATAGAGAAAATAATGGACACTGAAATAAATAAATAGATGAGATAGACAATGCATAGACAAGGGATATGAGAAATACCAAGATGCTCAAAGACATAAGACAATAGAGATATCACCTACAAGGATTGAGAAATCCAAAGAGAGAGAGAGAGAGATATATATATATATATGAGAGTTGAGAGAGTAGTAGAGAGTGTTGTGACAACTTTAGTGTTGTAGCAAGCAAGAGAGTTGTGCAAGAAAGAGAGAAAGAGGAAGAGAAGAGAGAATGAGAGAGCAAGATAGAAAATACCTAGAGAGATCCAAAAGACCAAATGAATTGGAAAGATGGATTTTAAAGAGAGAATAGGAGGGAAAGAAGCTTCTTGAGTCATTACCACTGAAAAAGGTAGGTGACAAGTGGAAAAATACTTAGAAACAACCATTGGAACATCAAAATGTCATGGGATGCTAGTCTGGAATGTAGACATCCATGTGACGCAATAGTGTCCAGACAAACCATGCCACAAAATAGTAGGAATGAGGAAACACAAGGTTTGACGCAAAGTTGGCGCACAAAGGTAGCTGCTAAAAAGGGGTCCCAAGCATCTTGAGAGAGGAAAAAGATGATGCAAGGGCTAAAATGAGCCTACAAAAATACTAGGGGAGTGGACACTAAAGTGGATGTGAAAATGTAAATGAAATTGCAAGGGGTGCAATTTTACATTACATTTTCCCCCACTTTAGCGTGCATATGAATTTGCATGAATATGCATGTTAAAGGAAATCTACTAAACATAAATAACATCATGGTACCAAAAGGATACTGTAGAGGAAGAAGATGGCCCTTTGAACCAAGGAAGTTGCATGCCCCCAAGGTGAAGAACTACAAAACAAACACATTAGACAAAAAAGATATGTATGAGACAAGAAGGTTAGAACATAAAAATCCATTACATCATAGGGTTAGAACATATACATGGATATAAAAACATGGATAGAACACACACATAGACACATAACAAACTAAAGCATTTGAGTCAGTAAAGTGAAAGAGGTCCCTCGATGTAGAAGGGTGTCTCAGTACTATGCTTCATCCCCAAATTAAGAAGTAATACATAGAATAATTCTTAAATGAAGAGAAGAATGTAATAATTAATTGCTTCAAGAGAAGAATGCATCGAAAAGACAGGGAAGCAACCAATGTCGAAGAGAGAGAGAAGTATATACTCAAGATGAAGAAGATGTGGGTCTTTGATCCAATATATACAATTGTAAGGCTATGCCAAGACACGAAGATGACATGGGTCGTCTATCCTATGTAGTTGACTGAAAATTCTCCATAAAATTGTTCGATGTAGACAAACACATTGGGCAAAAAAACTGAAAAGTAATACACAATGAAAATTTTGATAGACGCAATAAGACACATTTTGATTAGATATAAGATAAGCTTGTGGCTACTGCAAACTATGTTATAGGATAGTCACAAAAAAGATAGGTCTAGTTAGGATACCCCTAAGCTAGATGCCAAGATATAAGACATCCAAACACCAAGACACAAGGATGTCAAATATAAGAAATAAGACAAGTCTAGTTAGGTTGCTCCCAAGCTAGACACCAAGATATAAGATGTCTGACACCAAGATATGTGGCATCAAATATTAGATAGAAGACACAAATTACAAGACACCAAAGAATTCTTTCAAAAAATACTTTCACAAATGGGTTCTTTCATCAGGGAACCCTTTTGAAATAATGCTCCTTTTGAAAGACATAATTTTTTGCAAGTTATTTTGTCATCAAGGCATCCTTTTGAAAGAACTTTCATCAAGGAATCCTTTTAAAATAATACTCCTTGTTGAAAATTAAGTAGATATGGTAGCTCCCCTCCTTAGAATGATGTGTGCTATGCAAATGAGCACATGTCATTATAAGGAAAAGAAAAGACAGAGAGAAGAGAGGCGGTCCTCAATAGGGATACACACCTCCAGAACAAGTTACCACTACCCCAAAAATACAGGGGAGGAGAACCATGCAAGATACTATTGTGTCGCTACCACAAAAAAATTATGGTTGCACACAATAGTGTACAACCATGAATGACAATGAGCAAAAAAACTACAACTCTCATATAGCGAGAAACAACACAATAGAAGAGAGGTGTAAGAACCTCATGAGAAGATGCTTAGAATAGATAAGATAGAGGTGGACCTTGATATCACTTGTCATGCAAAGAAGATATAGGTGCATCAATAGATGGGAGAGTGATGACACCAAAATCATGAAGTTTTTGTTAATTGTCTTTCAAGGCCTTACATTCAATGGTGGAATGGCTAGGCACTAGATGATATGTACAAAAAGATTTTTTTTCTTTATCATTTTTCTAAAAATTCTTAGGTGTAGGAGGAAGAAGAGTAATTAAGTGGGCTTTGAGAAGCCTCAACAAAATATACTATTGCTTAGATAAAGAATGAGGAGCGGGAAACATCCCTCTCTCTAGTGAAGAAAACTTTGAATGCTCACAAAAAGAAGGCATGAAGACAAAAAATGATGGAGGATGGGATGGAGACAAACGAGAAGGTTTGTAACCTAAACTCTTTGCTAAATACTAAGGTATCAGTTCCAAAGGGACCTTAACTCCTTGTTTCATGCTGCCAAGACCATTTCCTTTGTATCCATGCTTAGAAAGAATATTAAATCTAAACCCATAACGTGATTTCAACTCCTTATAAGGGGGAGGATCAAAATTAAGGACATTACAATTATTGTTCAAATTGTCTTGCAATACAGAAGAATGATCATCTTTGATACCGTGTGTGAATGATATTGTCAAAATGTCTAAGTAGATAGGGTCAACTTTATATTCCCCTAATGGAGGATTCTATAAAGTCTAAATAACCTCAAACATCACCAAGACATGAATTTTCTTGAGTAGACTCAAAAATTCTAACTTTAGGAGAATCTTCTTTAAGTACATTTGTCTCAAGAGTATCATTTGTAATAGGTATTGTTGGAGTAGACATCAATGCATTGGAAGATACTAAAGGGACAAGACTTTTAAGAGTAGGTGTAATTGAAGCTTGACCAATAGCTGCCATCTCACATAAGTGTACAACATCAAGGTCAGCCCTGGTTGTAATTACTTGATTATTATGAATGAATTTAATGGATCTATGCAAGGTGGATAGAATTTCACGCATATCATGAATCCACAATCTACCAATAAGATTATATGGTAGTCTTCCTGACATAACATAAACAAGGGTGGGTATGGTAATAGGTCCCAACTGCAAAGGAAAGACTATCATGCCTAATACTTGTCAACCAGTATTATCATATCCACAAATATAGAAAGAAGCGGGTGCTGGCAAGAAGTTGAGTCACTTTTTGGCCAAAAAGTGGAAGTGTTTTCCCTGATTTTCAGAATTTGACACATTTGACCTTAAAATTTGAAGCACTTAGAGATGGAATCTTCAAAAAAGTCACTCATTATAAAATGTAGTACTCGGAGTCTAGTTTCCAAATATGTAATTTATTTCAATACCCAGATTGTACAAATTGAGTTTCAATAGGCGTTTCTAAAAAACACTATTTAAAAGTCACTTTTTTATACCATACCATGCACATGTACGACATCCATATTTTGACCTAAATTATCATATTTTTCTAAATCCTTTTGGGAAAATATTTGTGACTCACTAAAGCTTGTTTTTGATATTTTTTTGTAATTTTTTATTGAATTTTTTTTTTGGTTAAATTTTTATTAGGCATATTTGTTGTTTTGAAAAATTATCGTGTACGACACACATAAGATGACCTAAACTTATCATTTTTTTTATTTTTTTTAAATTGAAAAGAATTGTTTGAAGTTTGTTCTCATGCAATCCATTCGTCAAAATGTTATGTTGATCAAAAGTTATTAAAATACTAAAAAAACTTGATAATTCAAGTTTATGGACTAGTTTCATTAGAAATTAATTGAAAAATAGAAAAATTAATCAAATTATATAAAAAATTACATATTTGGAATCTGCACTATCTCATCTACAATGGGTTTTAATTTCATAAAAAAATTCTGCAAAATAGGTCTTCAGACATATGTCCAAAGTCACTATTTTCCTGTGACATTAACAGGACCTTCAAGTTGCAAGTCAAACCAGGTGCAAAGCCTAGGTTTGGGTCCCCAAGCCATTTCTTGAACAACAAAAAAGCCCAAAAACCTACCCAAAAATTCATAATTTAAAAAATGGGTTCCCGTTTCATAAAAAAAGCATTTTTTATGGTTCTATGAAACAGATCCCATTTTAAATTATTAATGGAAAGTTTCAAAACAAGATCCCGCTTTGAAAACTTTCCATTTTTGGAAATTTTTGTTTTTGGAAAAGTTTTAAAACGAGATCCTGTTTATTAAAAATGAGATCCCATTTTTAAAAAACCAATTTCGCTTTTTTTCCTAAGGCAAAAACTTCCACTTTTCGTGGACTCATCTTCTTGCATTTACCCAAGCAACAAGAGAATTTTAATCAATTTTAATTTTAGGCAATAGATCAATGCTACATATATTGAGCATCAAACTAACATCAATGAGAGTACGTCTAATACTAATATTATTATTGTTAATTATTATTAAAGGATCTGCTCGCTTTTGTACTTTCGAAGGCATGAGCTCCTACAGATAGAATGTAATATTTGATGAATCCGCACGAATATAAGCTATCAATGCACTAACATCTGTCGACCTAGCAAAAGAAGGCAAGAGGATCTTTTTCATGGCTTCTCGAAGCATACCTTGGTAAATCAAAGCAATCTAAAGCAAATCCAAAAGTGAGATCTTGTCAAGAGTAACATGAAGTTTCTTGATAATATCATAGTCACTTGATCACTTAGATGCGAGTCTAGGTGCTTGAGGAAGGCTTGGTTTCAAGAAGGTGGTAAAGAATTAGGTTGATTACATTTATTTTAATCCTTCTAGTATTATAAGTATGAACTACCAATCTATAAGAAGGAGCTTTTGTGTAAATATCTGGAGAATAATATGAAATGGAACACCACAAATGGAACAAATTCCTTTAGGAGAAGGACTAGCTAAAGTCACATAAATGACTGGTCTCTTAGGCCATCAAGGGGTGGTAGAGACTGTGATGACATTTATGAATGAATCATGAATAACAAAGGAATTATTTAAGAAATATGCTCAACATCTCTCCTTGGAGGAGTCGATGTGAGAAGAGATTCATCATTCACTAATGCATCATCTCTAGAGGAGAGTGTATTGGAATGAAGAGAAAATTCATCATTCACTAATGTATAATCTATAAACGAGAGTGCATTGGAATGAAGAGCAGGTAGAGTGACATCAAGAAAGGCATCAATTATTTCATCCTCTTGTGCCAAAATACCCTTAAAAGTATAAGGAATTTCAAGAGATAGGTCAACAAAGAATAATAAGAAAGGAGAAAAGAACTCGCTTTCACACGCTTGTAAGAGAACTTCTTGAAGTTTCTTAACAAAGTTGGAAAGAGATAGAAGAAAGAAATATATAAAGTGCATTTTGAAATAGAAGGGGGATTTGAGTCTCTTGATTACCAAGAGAGTCCCAAGGAATGAACTTCCCTAAACTACCCCAAACTATCTAATAAGTTGAAAAGGAACAAAGCTCAAGTGATGGGGTAAAAAGACAAGAATTCTAGAATCAAAAAGAGTAGGTCACAGAGATTTTCTAGATAGACTAATGAGTTCTAATCTAAAGGATGGAAGTGTGGTGCACTAGCATCCTAGAGGCATGTTGGCATCTTGTACAGACTAAAAACTGAGAATGTCACAAAAAACAAAAATATGAATACTAACAATTTGATTACTAGGAACTCTTAAGAATGTAAGAAAATAATAGAGAATAACATAACTGAAATAAGGTAAAATAAACTAAGTGAAGTATAAATGATAAAGTGAGAGAATAAGAGATGGAAAATGTTCATAACAACCCCAGAAATGAAGCCTCCAACAAATGAATGTCTCCAATACCTGCACACATAATACCAATAAAAAATTTTGGGGATGTTTAGGGGTTTGCCTCAATCAAACCCCCATTTTGGTGTTCCCACCTCCATAAACAACCAGATAGAGAAAATAATAAACACTAGTATAGATAAATAGATGAGATAGGCAATGCATAGATAAGGGATGTGAGAAATCCCAAGATGCTCAAAGATATAAGACAAGAGATATGTGACCTACAAGGCTTGAGGAGGTGAAAGAGAGAGAGAGAGAGAGAGCTAAGAGTGTCAAGAGAGTAGTAGACAACATTGTGACAACTTTAGAGTGTTGTAGCAAGCAAAAAAAATTGTGCAAGCAAGAGATCAATGAGAAGAGGGGAGAGAATGAGAGAGAAAGATAGAAAATACCTAGAGAGATCCAAAAGACCAAATGAATTGGAAGGATGGATTTTAAAGAGAGAATAGGAGGGAAAGAAGCTTCCTGAGCCGTTACCACTAACAAAGGTAGGCGACAAATAGAAAGACTCAAAAATAGTCATTTGAATGTCAAAATGTCATGGGTTGCTAGCACAGTGTGTGGACGTCCAAGTGGTGCACTAATGTTCAAATAAATCATTTCACAAAATGATGGGAATGAGGAAACACAAGGTTTGACACAAAGTTGATGCAGAAAGGTAGTTGTTGAAAAGGGGTCACAAGCATCTTGAGAGGAGAAAAAGATGATGCAAGGGCTAAAATGAGTCTACACAAATACTAGGTGAGTGGACACTAAAGTGGATACAAAAATGTAAGTGAAATTTCAAGGGGTGCAATTTTATGACATTACAAGTTATAGGTTCAAAGAGGATCAAGGAAAGTTTTAAGGAGATTCATTCATTGTTGCATTTGTTGTCATCAAAGTTGTTAAGCCATAAAAACTCACTTGCAAAATTATCTAACGACCTTCTGACAAATTTGTGGACAAAAAATAGAAGCTCAAATCCGACACCAGAGGACCCCAAGAGCAATCTAGGACACCCTATCAAGGACCCATATGCCCCTAGGCATCTAAGTCCTCTTAAGCATCCTGAAATCAATTTTTTTTAGTAGATTCACTATCCTCTGCACTTCTCAGATCTCCCTATAAGTCATTATTTCAGTCTATTCATCTTCAAGATATTTCATTTTACATATTAGGTCATATAGCTTAATTAGGTCAATCATTTCAAATCATTTCTAATCCATTTTCAAGGCCCTAAGAATACAAATCTAGGCCTAATTGGTTCACCTTCATGGTTGATATTCAATCTATTGGTCTTGTTGATTTGTCTTCTAATGAAACCTTAAAAAAGGGAGAAGGTAACCCTAGGTTTAGAAATCAAACTTAGAATCCCCCCCTTTACCCCTTTTTCCTATGTTTCAGGATGACCTTACTTTCTCTTCTGTTAAGGATAATGCATGTCTTGGTGATGATTGGGGTTATTTAGAATTTACACCATCCTTTATTGGAGAATATAAAGTCAACCCTTCTCACTTGATATTCTAAAAAATTGATTCACACCTATTGCTAAATATGATACACTTCTTGAATCAATAGATAATGTGGATAAAGCTTGAAATTGCACTTATCATATTGAATATGCCACTAATGTTGATCCTCGCCATTTTGAGGAGTTACAATCAAAATATGGTCAAGGATTCAATAGTCATTTGAAAATAGGATATAAAGAAAAAAATTGCGGATGTAAAGATTAGGGTATCATGATTCCATTAGATCCAAATCTACATGGCTCCAATGTGGGCCTTGGATACTGCCCTTCCACTTCTCAATAAAAGTCATAGTTGAATATGAACATGATTTCTTTAGATTCTTCCCCATTAAATATTATTCATCTAGAACTTATCTTAGAAATTAATAATCCTACCTTAACTCCTCTTGATGTTTTCTCTTTTGAGGAAGATCTAGCTGATTTCTTAGGAGAATATTCTACTTTGCCATCTTAAGCTTATTTTGATGAATATGTTATGGTTGTAATAATAAAGTTGTTCTTTTGAATAGTGATAAACATTATACTATCCTTGATCCTTCAAACTATAGTATGCTCTTGGTAGGAGTTACTATTGATGTTCATATGGATCTCAGCTCCTATAAGAAATTATTTAAGATTGGAAAATTCTTATATTAGGAGGAATGTAAATCACATTTTGATATTCTAAATTCTTATCATAATATTTTTTCTTGGTCATATAAGGATATGATCAGTATCGAACCCTCAATTGTGGTCCATTATATCATGTCCTATCAATATGTTAGGCCTACTAAGAAGAAAATTAGAAATATGAATCCGAAGGTTTTTTTATGATCAAGACTAAGATAAAAAATATTTTAAAAGATGGTTTTATTTTTACCGTCGAATATTGACCTTGGAAATTGAATATTGTATTCACCACCAAACTTGATGGTCACATTCAAGTATGTATTAATTTTCTTGATTTAATCAAAGCTTCTCTAAAAAATGATTTTTTGATTCCTAATATCAATATGATTGTGAATTGAAAAATCCATGTCATATTATCTTTCATGGATGGCTTCTTGGGATATAATCATATTATTATTAATCTAGATGATCAATTTAAAATAGCTTTTACTACCCCTTGGGGTACTTTTTGTTATGTAGTCATGTCATTTGGGTTAAAGAATGTTAGAGAAACTTACGAAGTGTGTTTTTAGAGTTGACATGAGATTTTTTTAGGGTTTATTATTTGTCAACATGGAATTGAAGATGATACTCATTTAAGATAGATGCAATTGTAAGCATTCCTCCACATAAAAAAATATCTCAACTTCATATTCTTTAGGGAAAGCTATTGCAATTTGAAGATTTATTTCTCAATTGGCTGATTTTACCCTTCCTTTCAAACATCTTCTAAAGAAAAATGTATCCTTTAATTGGATCAATATTTCCAAATTACATTTGATTCAATTAAAATCTACATGGTGAATCCTCCCATTCGGATGCCAACTATACAAAATCAACATTTTCTACCTTATACTTTTGCATCATCTCATTCTTTAGCAACTCTATTAGCTTAACGTGACGATGATGGTAAGGGGAGAGTAGTATATTATATTACGGTAAGTGCACAAAGATGGGGGACCAAAAAGGGTTCTTAAATGGCCACTTCAATCTAAAATCAAGAAATATTGATCTTGGATGAGAATTTAGAGACACATACATTCAAAATTTCAAGATGTCATGAAAAAGAGTCGTAGTGCTCTAAATCTACTTTCTAAACTACTATTTTAAAAAAATGGTAGAGATAAAGGGGTTCAAAAAGGGGAGCCACACAAAGTGGTCTTTTTGTTTTCAAAAAAGCATAACATAGCATCTGGTTTGGGCCCCCTAAAATGTTAACTTTTCTTATTATTTCAAAAGTAATTTTGGTGAGAAATTAGCTAACACCATGTAGTTTATGCCTGACTTTTTTCTTGATCTTTCAATGAATATATGATTTTTTACTGATTTGTGGAAAAATCCTAAAAAATAAAAAATTGAGCATGCTTCCCCCTAAAAATTGTGAAAATCAATCAAAAATAAAAAAAATTATGTGTAGAATGGAGTCTAGTTTCTAAAAAAATAGTATATTTGAAAGTTTGATGTTTGGTTACAAAAATTAAGTCAAAAATACCACACGTTGGTTTTTGACAAAAAAATAGATACACTAACAAAATAAATTAAATATGAAAACCTTAACATACTCAAAACATGAAAAAAATTACATGGTTAGAAATCTAAGAGAGATATTAACATTATTGTGGTATTTTTTGACTTGACATTGAAACACATGCAATCCTTTTGGGTAGCATGCTCAAGATTATATCAATTTTTTACTATTTGTAAAAACATGTATTTGGACATTGGAAATTCACTCCAAACCTTTGGATTGGAAGCCCACGGAAAATCCAAGCCAAAGTCTTGGAAATTTCTAAAGAAAACAATAAAGTGAGTGCATTATAGTACATTCACATTATTGTTTTCTTTGGAAATTTATTTCCCTTTCTCTTCTAGTGAAACTATATACATGAAATTAAAAATTATATATGGAGATTTAATATATTATACTTTAAGTTATGTTTCACATATATAGTTTCAAAATTTTTGAAAAGGGTTCTGGATCTCTAGGAGTTATAATGTAGATTCTAGGTTTTGGAAGATCTTATAATGTTTTAGACTTAGTCAAATTTTAGTAATCAGTAGGCTCCCATCATCTTGCTCTCTTAATCTCACTCTATCCATATCCCTTACACTCTAGACCTAACTTTCTCTCTCCCTATCTCCAGCCCTTTATCTACCTCTCTCTCCTGAGCTCAAGATCTCTCTCTATCTATCTATCACATTCCCTCTCTAATTATATCTCACCCTACCTCTCCCTATCTCTCTCATTCCGTCTCTAATTATATCTCACACCTCTCCCTCCCTCCTTCCCTCTCTTTCTCCTTCTCTCTGTGTTTCTATGTATTTCGCCCATCTCTCCCTCCCTCCCTCCCTCTCTCCTTCCCTCTCTCTACCTACCTCTCCCTCTATCACTCTCTACCACTCTCTATCTACCTACACCATCTCTCTCTACACCTCTCTATCAAACCTCTCCCTCCCTCCCTACTTCTCTCTATCTACTCTCTTTGCTTTACATACTCCCCTCTATCTCTCTACCTCTCCTCCCTCCCTCCCTCCTCTTTCTCTCTCCCCTTCTCTCTCTACTCCTCTCTATCTCATCATTCTCTCTCCCTTTTTCTCACTCCATCCTATTTTTTTCTTTGTGCTTCTCTCTATCTCACCTATTCCTTTATATATCCCCCTTCCTTGCTTCCCCTCTCTCTCACTCTCTTTCCATCTTCTCTCCTCTCCCTCTCTCTACATATCTCTCCCTCCCTCTCTCTATCTATCTAACTCTCCATCCCTCTCTCTACCTACCTACTTTTCCCTCTCTCCCCCACCCTCTCTCTACCTCTCTCCCTCCCTCCCTCCCCAACTTTCTCTCACTCTCTCCCTCCCTCTTGACTTCTCTCTATCTCACCATTCTATCTCCCTCTCTCTCTACTTCTCTCTATCTCATATATCCCTCTCTCCCTCTCTCTCTCCCCAATCTCTCTCACTCTCTCCTTCCCTCTCTACTTCTCTCTATCTCACCACTCCCTCTACCTCTTTCCCCCTCCCTCTTTATCTTTGTCTATCTATTTTTTATTTTTTTCTATCTATCTATTTATCTCTCTCCCTCTCTCTTCCCTACTTCTTTATATGTCACCTATCTCTCTCTCTTCCACTTCCTCCTTCCCTCTCTACTTATCTATGTATCACCTCTCTCTCCATCTCTCTCCCTACATCTCTCTACTTCTCTCTATCTCACCTCTCTCCCAATCCTCCCCTACCTCTCATTCCCTCACTCCTTCCCTCTCTGCTTCTCTATATCTCACCTCTCCCTCTCTCTACTTATCACTCCATTTCTCTCTCCCACCCACCCTCTCCATCTTTACTTCTCTCTATCTCTACTCTCTATCCTTCCATCCATCTCTCTCTTTAGGTAGGAAGAGGTACAAGTAGAGAGATAGGTAGTGAGAGAGATAGGGAGAGGTATGAAAAGAGAAAGATGTAGGTAGAGGGGGAGAGGGGAGATAGAAAGGAGATAGGGAAGGAGGGAGGTAGGTAGGTAGGTAGAGAGAGAGAGATGGAATGAGAGGTAGGTAGAGGGAGGATGGAGAGAGGGAAAGATAGGTGAGATAATAAAAAAAAAGTAGAGAGGGAAGGAGAGAGAGATAAAGATATAAATAGAGAGGGAGAGGGAGGAAGGGAGAGAGAGGGAAGGAGAGAGAGAGAGAGGGAAAAAGAGTGTGGGGGGGGAGTGAGTGAGAGGTAAAGAGGGGTAGGTTATATAGAGACAAGTAGAGAGGGAAGGAGGAAGGGGGACATATAGAGAGAGAGAGAGGGAATGAGGGAGGGAGAGATACAAAAAAAGTATAGAGGGAACGTGAGAGTGAGAGAGAGAGAGATGAGGTAAAAGCGAGGAAGGGAGGGAGGGAGGTATAGGTAAAGAGTGATAGGTGAATTATAGGTAGGGAGGGAGAGAGGTGGGATAGAGAGAAGTAGAGATGGAAGAAGAGAGCTAGAGTGATAGAGAGGGGGGTGAGGGAGAGAGGGAGAAGTAGAGAGATATAGGTGAGATATATATAAGTAGATGGGGAAGGAGAGAGGTAGAGAGGGATGCGTGTGAGAGAGAGAGAGATATATAGAGGGGTAAGGAGAGGTGAGAGGGAGGGAGAGAGAGGTAGAGTGGGATAGGTGATATAGAGAGAAGTATAGAGTGAGAGGGGGAGAGAGAATGTGGAGGGAGAGGTAGAGAGGGATAGGTGAGATAGAGAGAATTAGAGAGGGAAGGTGGGAGGGAGGAAGGAATAGAGATAGAGAGAGGTGACAGAAAGAGAAGTAGAGAGGGAAGGGGGAAGGTGGAGAGATTTAGAGAGAGGGAGAGAGAGAGAGTAGAGGGAGGGCGAAGTAGGGAGGGAGAGAGATAAAGAGAATGAGAGAGTTAAGGTGGAAGGAAGGAAGAGAGAGAGGTGATATAAAGAGAAGTAGAGAGGGAAGGAGGAAGGTGGAGAGATTGAGAGAGAGGGAGAGAAAGTGAAAGAGGGAGGGAGAGGTATGGAGGGATCAAGATAGATATAAGTAGAGAGAGAGGTAAGGAAGGGAAGGAGAGGTAGGGAGGGAGAGAGAGAGGTGAGATAAACAAAATTAGTGAGAGAAGGAGAAAGAGAGAGTGAGTAATACAGAGAGAAGGATGTAGAGGTGGACATGTAGTTCTTAAGCTCAAGGAAGAGAGAAAGATAGAGAAAGGGATGAAGATAGTGAGAGAGAGATAGGTTTAGAGCATAAGGTATATATAAAGAATGACATAGAGAGAGGGAGAAAGATGGTAGAGCTTGTTGATTACTAAAATTTGACCCAATGATTACTAAATTTTGACTACATCTAAAAAATTACAAGATCTTATAAAACTTAGAATTTACATTAGAAATCTTAGAAATTTGAAACCATTCTTAAACATCCTGAAACTATATACATGAAATATAACTTAAAGTATAAGAAACTAAATTTCCAAAGAAAACAAATAGTAACATGAGTGTGTTATAATGTGTTTGTGCTATGTGAATGCAATCACATAATGTGAGTACATAATAACACACTCACGTTATGGCTTGGTAATGACTAAGCCTAGGATTAGTCTTTAGCAACCCATAATGCAATCATGTTTCATTATAATGCACTCGCATTTTCTATTTTATGGGACTAAAAAGTGGGGTGGCCACTTTTTGGTCCCCCTTACTGGTGAACATTCCCATTAGATGGATCTTACTTGATTACAAAACTGCATACTCTATATTAGAAAAGAAATTTCTTGCTCTAGTCTTTTCAATTCTAAAGCTAAGACATTATCTTCTCCATGTAGAAACTCATGTTGTAGTCAAGTTTGATCTCCTTAAGCATCTATTCTCTAGATATGATATCTTGGAAAGATTAGCTAAATGGGATATTATGATTTATGAGTTTAATCTTAAATTTATTTCTCAAAAATAAATTAAAGGACAATTCATGGATGACCAATTAGCCAACAGACCTTCACCTTATTATTTTCCTCACTTAGATATGTTTCTCAATGAACAAATACTTTCTCTTGAATATGCTTCTATGTAGCAATTATATTTTGATGGATCAAGGTGTTGAACTAGTACTAGAGTGGGGGTAGTTTTACTTTCCCCTTTAGTAAACTAATCCCCCTATCCTTTCATTTGCAAAGTATTTGTACAAACAATATCACTAAGTATGAAGCCCTTATTGTTGTCTTGTGTGTTGTATTATCATTAAAAATTAAAAATATTTTAATTTATGGTGATTTTCAACTAATTATCAACCAAATCACATTAACTTATATGGCTAAATAGGATAAATTTCCTAAATATCATGATTTCTCTCTATCTTTGTGACATAATTTTTCATCATTCACTATTGATGGTATTCTATGAAAAGATAATCATTAATCAATGCAATGTGAGTCAATGCTTCCTTTATACCATTTGAAAATATAGCAAGTATCGCTTTGTGATACAATTGCTTTCTTCTCCTGCTGCACCTATGACACTATTAATTTACTACATGTGCAAGTGTAGACTCTGATGAATGGTATTCTCACATTTACAATTATCTAAAAGGCGGAATTTTTTTGGATAATGTTACTAAGAACACTCACATTCATATTTGAAAGCTTGCAGTGCATTAGATTTTTCTTTCAAGCATGCTTAATTGAATATCTTATAATGGTATTTTTCTTTGTTGTTTGATTAAGACTCAAATACCCCTTGACCTTCAAGAATCTCATTTAGGATCTGGTGGTGGGAATTTTGGTGTCAAATCCTTAGTCCATAAAATATTGAGAATGAGATATTGTTGGAAAACAATGGAATAATATTAATTGTCTTTTGTTATAAATTTCCTCATTATCAATAATATATCAATGTTCCCACACAAGAACTTTGTTCCGAAGTATCTCCTTATCCTTTTTTAGTATGGGGCTTAAATATCAAACCTAAAAAATATCATCACCTTCTTCTAAGGGATACACATTTATCATTACAACAACGGATTACTTTACAAAGTGGGCGGAAGCTATTAAACTTTGATCCATTACCACTGAAGAAATCTATAAATTCCTCTTAGAGAGCATAATTTATCATTTTGGATTTCCTTCCACTTTTATTTTATAAAATGGTACATCATTTCATAACAAAGAAGTGAAGAAATTCTTACTGAAATTTTATATCCAACATCATTTCTCTACGCCTTATTATTGTTATCTACTGAAAATGTACCCTATTGAATATGAAATTCAACAACTCAATGTAACATGGGAAGAGCTCCCAAAGTGTGGGACTTTGATAAGTAGAGGTCAACCTCCGGAGAAGGTTGACTTCCTTTTGGTATCACCTAGTCTAATTACTGATCTTGCAAAGGAAAAGGGTAGAAGGAGATAACATAAATCAAAAATTTTATAATGAAAACTAAAGGTGATTCACCAGATTATACTAAGGACCTAAAAATTCAGAGAAACAGACACTTGTTTTCAATGACTGAAAACAAAACTTTGCACAACTTATTTCTAAATACTTATGCATAAGTAATTTGAAAAAAGGCTTGAATGCATTTAACTTTCAAAAGGAATGGATACCTTCACAATTTAAAAGCTATATGAAACTTAAAACACAATTTTCAACCTGCATAAACATACTTTTGCATAAATGGAATGAAAATGCGAGACAAAACTACAAGGAGATTAGAACATCTCACTAGTAACTTGATCAATCACTTGGTGATACACAAAACTGCAAGAAATGAGAAGGCACAAAATTCAATTACTGATATCCAAGGTCTTTTCTGAATCCATTTTCAAAACTGAGTTACAACAATATGCAAAAGTCTGACGAAGGACTCCAAAATCACTAAGTCTCAAAAACTGCATTAGGAAGAACTAATTATAAAAAGTCAGTCAAGTGACTATATCCCACAAACTCCCTGCAAACACCCATGAGAATACATTCTAGAAACAGTTGGGGTCGGATGCCCCCAAAAATCCTAGAAAAAAGCATCCATATCCACTCCAAAAAGGCTCCAAAATGATGAAAATTTCCAAATTGACCAAGTCCACCATAATGACACCACAAAAGTTCATCAATCTCCAAGTAGTTCCAACAAAAAAGGCTCTAGAAACTCCATTTTCGTAAGCCTTCAAAAATCCTATTTTCTATCCACTAGATTTCATCCAAAAGAGCTCCAAATAGATGAAATGGTCAAACTTGACCATGTCAAACCATAAAGGCACCCCAAAAATGCTCCAAGTTGAGTCAACATGCCTAAATTCACTCCAAATGCTCCAAAAAGCAAAATAAAGATTCCTACATCCCCTCTTCATGTTGACAAATTGATATCAACTTCCCCATATTCTTGGCATGCACATAAAAGCCATCCACATCTCTTACATGACTTGGTCATATCATAAAGATAAGCACATGTATTCTTCTTCCTCAAAAACCTCCATCATTCTTGCATTAAAAGAAGACTTAAGTCTAAATGATTCATAGAGTATCATTAAGACTTAGTGCTTTACAATTACAAGTCTCAAATGTATGCAAAAATAAAAGAAGTAAATAAAAGTCTTTAAAAATACTTATACATATAGAAGAAAAAACACAAGTCATAGACTTGTCTCCCCACATGCTCAAAAGTTTCATGTATTTAAAAAACAATTTCGGCAAAATACCTAAAGTCAAGTTGGCACTTTTAGAGTTTCAAACCCTAAACGAAGGTAAAGTAAATAAAATCATTTCATTTACTATGAAACTTCTTGAAGAAGCTATGGATGACACCATGAGGGTTTGTGGAGCTCAACCTGTAACTTCTGAAGCCTTCAATGGTGGAAATCGTGCATGGTATGACTTTATTTGCAATAGAAAATACATTTTTTTCTTCTTTATATGTGTCATATATGTTGATTCAAGCTACATTATATAGAGAATATTGAAACACATTTTGTTTTCCTATATTTTACTTTGTATACTCATACATTTCATGATATTTAAACAGGAACCCGATTTCATCCTATACATTAATTAATATTTGTAAATACAGAATACATCTTCCATGATTGGTCACAGCCAAACATTCTATAGAAAGAATTTTTTATTCGAGCTTTGTAACAGGCTGTTGGTTTCATGTTGTGTGGCTATAAAAATTTGAGGGCTCTTGATGTGGCCATAGCGATGGTGCGGCCTTGGGGTTTGTTGTTTTTTGTAGAAGAAAACTCAAAGATCATTCTTAGAAACCTTAGCTCAATATCACTCATGACTCATGATGTCATTCCTTATGCAATCAACAAGTATTCATGTATTATTTTTGATAAACTTGAATTTAATATCTAGCTTCTTAAAGGTACCTTTGACTGTTCCATTGTTAGTGTTTATGCCATGCCTTTCTTTTCTTTTACTATTTGTGACAGTCACATACTGTTGTCCTCTAATGCAAGATGTGAAATTGCATTGGAAAAGATAGAGCACCAACATCCTCAATTGCAATCACGATCATGATGAAATGTCAACCCTCAGCCTTGTATTTGTTGAATTTCCCTTTTTGAAGATCATTGTTTCGATGCTATACTTGGGTATTTAAAATCATTTATTAGCATCTTTTGTCATTGCTTAGAAAGTCTATCTTTATACATAGATCAATCACCATCCATCATGTTGTTGTAACATTGCATTTTCATTATTTAAACAAATTACTTTCATATTAAATATCTTTGTTTTTTTCCTCAATCTCACTGTGCATTCAAAACCACTATCATACTTGTCTCTACATCTTGATTGTATGGTTGCATCGATTGTAGGCATTTCTAAAAATCAAGAAATATATGTTGTACTGTAGAGTTATGTCTTCCTAAAAAAATAACGATTTATCTCATGATTGCTAATTTGAAATACCTGTGAGGTTTCTCTCATCTAAAATATATTGTTCTTCAATGCTTCTGTTACCTATTTTTCACTACGAACTCAAACAGGTAGAGCTGATTCAAATTCATGAATTACAGGTACAAAAAATTTCAAGTTTTGTTGATTAATGTATTCATTGATCATCATAGAGATTAATTTACATATGAATTACAGTTTTGTTGTATAAGTATTTGAAACAGAAAATTGAGAATTTGCATAATAATGCTTTTTATTCATTTTGTAAAAACACTGAATCTTGCACAAGCCGCGAAAGTAACTAAATTTGATTATGACAATCAAATGATGAATACAAAATTCAAAGATAAGCTACACTAATGAACATAACATAAGCATAAAGAAGAGGAGCAATTCATCATTGCCTGTGATGTTGAATTGCTTTCGCTTGATGTCTTCAGTTGTCGCATCTCCAAGCTGCAACCTCGTTTTCACACTCCATGAACCTGCAAAATTGTTAAGGAATGGCATTAGAGGTGTACTCGAAGCAATGATGAATTACATTTTTCCTTATGCCTATGCTACCAACAGGAATGTAATTTTCTTTAAATCAAGCATTCACCAGATGAAAGGTTGATAATCAAGGAATACGAAACTCAATGGAAGCTTTTAGCTTCGATTATTTTTGCTAACTTGTTTGTTTCAATGTGCAGGAATAGGTTCATTACGTTCATGATTATATCATATATGTGGAGTAAAACGAGCTCCCACAAGGGTTGATCCTGGCATATCATAAGGACACCTCTTATTCACATCATTATTTGAGAGTTATCAGTTATTTAATTACAATCATCAAATAAGACTGCTCCAACATTAAAATTCATAAAAGTAGTCTCTAATTCAGCATGGTGGAAACAGATTGAGCAAAGCATCTTATTGCTCATAATTCAATAGAACAATAAAATAAAACATGTTAAAAGAGCATAAATTGCATTTGTTATCTTTTGTTTCAGCTTTGCCTTTCATTTATATTTATATTTTAATGAGGCATCGAGCCCATTTATGCTGAAAGGGGAACAAGGTATTAAGTCATCATAGCTATTTTTTACAACCTTTGTTGCAAATCATCATCAAGAGTCATCATCAAAAGAATCAAGGATATGAAAAATAAATAGATTTGTTTTCAACAGAAAAGCAGCAAAATGGCTTAGACAGCATTTAAAAGATATGCTTCTACAAAATTTGTAAGGCGTGTAACTTAATAGTAATAGAAATACAATGAGAAAGTTACAGTTCATTCATCAACTACTATGAGAAGCAATAGATTTGAATGAAAGAATAGCCTTTCATTGAATAAGACAAAAGTTCATCTCATAAATAGTTCAAGCAAATGTAAAGAGGGTAGTACAACACTGATAGCAAGCATAGTCTCTTCAACCGGTAATTTTCAAGATGTCATGGAAAACAATTTCTATCAAGAAGACTGTGCTATGACCAACAACAAAGGTAAGCATATAAACAGCTAGTCAAGTATGAAGGACAAACAGATAGCTGAGTTTTTCATCAACAAAATGAGGATTACAACCAAGCACAGAGGGTAAAATATGATAGAACAGTCCAATATATCATTACAAATGTTTGAAAAATGATGAGAATCTGAACAAGGCATATTGGCTAGTTGATAAAATGCTCAAAGGATTGTTATCCATATATTACAGAGAATGTTATAACATGTTTTCCAAGCAAAGTCCAAAGGACTCTATTAAGGATAAAAGCTTGTGCTGAAGTAGAGTTGCATACATGTTTATCATGTTGAGTTCCATTTGGATATTTATTCAAAAAAAAATTTAAGTACAGACTCAAGCAATGCTTTCTTTTCTGTTGGAGAGTCAGTTTTCTTATGTGTTAAACGCTAATGTTGTTACATATCAATGTTTACTATTGTCTTGGTAATTCATGAGGTATGCTCATACATAAGGAGCATCAAGCTATTTCATTGTTGAGTTATAATATGACAACTAATGAACGGTTACATGAAAGCATACAACTACAAGGAAGTATCATTTTACACATAGGAAGGTATATTATGCTGGGAGGTTGCAAGAAGTAGCATGATTAATAATTATACTTAGAGTTTCCTTCTTAGAGGTTAAACAGATAAATGATTTACAACTACAAGGGTGGAATGACGAACTAAATTGCACAAAACAACAATACACGGAGCTTGGAAAACAGTGTCTTTTACTTGAATTTTGGTGTGATGGCACTGTCAAAAGTCCACAATACAAGTGGAAGTGATGACACAATAACATTGAGCAACATTGATCAAAATATTGACCTTTTACAAGAAAAATAATATCTCAAAGGCTACTTAAAAGCTGCTACATGCCTTAATAACTTGAATATCTTCAGAAAAATAATAGAATGAGTTGCTACAGGCCCATTAAAGGGTGTTGAAAATCCGCAAAGAAGGAAGAAGAGAAAATGAAGAACATGAGAATATAATACCATGCCCATGGCGTTTGACAACAAAACCTTCATTCAAGTTTTTTGCAAAATTGAGATGGTAATGACTAGGTAGAATTACAAACTAGATAAGGAAGTCGCGGCTATAAAGCATGTAAATGGCTTTAAAAGTAGGAAATGAAATGCCCAGAAGATGCCATGAGGAGGGCTTCAAGTATTTATGAAATAAGCAGAAGAGGGAAGTCACGAGTTTAGAAACCCCAATCCATAGAATGAACAGGACCATGCGCATAATAAAAGTCATCTTGAATCTTCACAATAAAGCCTAGAATGCAGAATGACCAGGTTTACCTTCTATTCAAGCAGTTTTGCATGATGATTTGATTTCAAAGACTCGAAGTTCTCAACTAGTTACTTCCTGTCGACTCCAAATCATTAAACATTGGATACATCAAACTCCATGGCGACCAGTGTCAAAGTCCAAAAACTCATTCAGAAACCCTATTCTACATGGCGACGCAACATAGTTTCTCTTTCAAGAATGCAAAGTGAGAAAATGAAGAGGAACTTAGGGTTCGATGGTTTTGTCCAAAAGCCCTAATTCAAGTTAATCATTGATTTTTGACTTATTTCTTTTAAAATAAATCATTTTCATTCATCAACTTAATAATGCAAATGGAGGTGACAAGATTATATGCCAAGGCATATAAAAATATCTATTGAAGCATTATGATATGGATGGAACCCAGGAGATATAAGGAGTGATATGATATTTTTATCAAATAAATTTTTTTAAGCCTTCCATATTATTTGTATATCTTATTTGACATTATTAACACAATTTTTATTAATTGCTTTTTAATAATTGTTTAAATAAACTATTTTAGAAGGAAGGTTGAGTTAACTAGTTATCACTCATACATGATTAATTTAGACTTAGAGTTTCGTTGTGCATGGGCGGATTGATACAAACGAGGTGATTTTTTGCATATTTTGGCTCACGTTCAGAGGTTTCCAGTTCAGTTTGAGTTACAGATCAGTTGCATGCTTTATGACTGCAAGTTCGAGACTGAGTTCACTCATTTTTGCATGAGTTGGAACCTTATTTTCAAGGATTTTTTCTTCTGCTCATATTTCACCATGGAATTATCATTTTCTCACTGAAATTGACTTTCAGTTTGGTCTTCCATGCACTTTGGAGTTTCATATTTTGTATATATTGGAAAAATTTTATCTTTTTCCTCTAGTTCTTTATATTTCCTGCTTTCATAAACAACAGTGAAGGATTGTAACTCAATTTTTTTATTCAAGCATTGTAATAGAGTTTATTTTCAGTTTAGTGTTTCCTTCTCAATACTTTCTTGAGTTTTATTGTCATATGAATGATTTGATTTAAACATTGTGATTTTATCTTGAATCCTTTGTTTTGTCTCATTGATGCTTTAAAAAACAAGAATATTTCATGTTAGAATTTAGGTTGCATATTGTGATTAACAAAGATTTCAGTCATTTGTATCTATGAAAACCTAGTTCTCCTCTTACAAACATCGAAACTTCAAACCTACATGTGAAACATTGATGAATTTCATGATCTTAATTGAATTGTGAAATAACTTTAGGACTTTATTGTAGCTGATTATAGGTTTAGGATAGCAGATAGAGTCACATAATTTTGGTACAATTACCTCTTGTAGCTTTAGGATTTCATTTCAAGCAAGATTTCTATCTCTTTCCCAACCAAGTTAGTTAGTTTTACGAGGTTTTCATCAGGGAACCACCCTCTCTGGAGATTGATCCTCAAAATTAGGCAACCCACAGGCCTGAGGATCATTCCATGTTTCAATAGATTGTTGAATTTAACTATTCAAGTGTTCTGGTGCAATCTGATTGACAACAGCTTCCATACTGACTTCAATGGAAAATACAGTCCCCTATTATAGAACATTGTCATGTGTCAATGTTATACTTTTCCTTTATTTTCACTACATATTATATTCCTGTAGCTTGTACTTCTTTATGTTTCTAACATTTATCTACATCCTATAGCTTAATTTCTTAATAGAAATTTTACTTTATATTCATATTACAAGAAAGAGAAACTTTCATTTTGTTACTGAGTAATTTCTCTTCTCTATGGCTACATGTTGCCATTGGATGCATTATCACTGAACTTCACTTGATGGTTGTAGCTTAATTTGCTATCTTTATGTTATTGCTTTAAGTCTTGACAAGTCCATATGTTGATCACACAATAATCACCTACAGCCATGCATGATTTTAAAAACCATTTTGTGCATACTCTTGACAGTTGCATTACATTACTTAATTCTTGTAGATACTATCATAACTTCATTAAAGCATTTTTTCATTGAATGCTATTGTTCCATTTAGCTCTTGTAGCTGCTTCCTGAAGAAATACTTGTGAACTTCATATGTATGCCTATTCACTATCATTCCATGATCATATTGATATGATGATTTTTAAGATTGAATTTTTCCTCTTAAATAAGCTTAAATGAGCTCATTATTTGATAACTCAGCATGTCGGGATTAACCCTTGTGGGAGCCACGCTTTAACCCGCATGAACATGTAACTTGATGAAACAAATCATCAACATTAATTTTCTTGTATCTGCACATGAAGCAAACAAGTTAGAAAAAAAATGCATATTTTGGATGTGTTTGATGACTTCAATATTTTCTAAGACATCCAAGATATTCATTGCTTATTTAATGCACATGGAAATTGGTTTATACATGCATAGGTGTTTTTTCATGTAAGGTTAGAGACTTTTCATTGCTTAGAGCATTGCCCTAACATCATTGTTATTGCCAAATGCAGGAACTAGGAGTGATACGGGGCTAGGAGGGACACAAGCAGCTCAGGGAAGCAACAATACAAGACAACTCAGATTGAACCAGTCATTCACAAGCAATGATTGGTCTCTCTCCTTATATGTACATTTTCTTTCATTTACTTATTCATGCATATTCTTTTCTCAATTTGTATTGAATAAGAGAAAGTCAATCTTACGGCCCGTGTGAGACAATGAACATTTTTACATTCAATAAAGATTACTTCTTTGTTCAGAAAAGACTTGTACAAATCTTTCCTATGTTACATGCATATGTTAAATGCAGTAATTTATAAATGTAACCTTTTGAATTATTTCATTGATGCACTTGAATCTAATTTAGGAGAGGCTAAAATGTACCTTTTTCCTTTCATTCAAATCAATAAGCTCTACCTAATTGAGCTATAAGTGAAAATATGGTAACATTTTTTGTGACATCTGTTGTATGTTTGCCTGCTAAACATGAAAAACCAATTGTCTAGGCTTGTCTATTGGGCACAGAGTCATTCAGAAAACTCAAAATAGTTCTTGCCAATGTTGTAACTCAGCAATAATAACTCAAGATAACTAGAAACTTATTGAAAGCAAAAACTGCAAAATGGAAACTACTTAATTGTGTTGGAACAACACTTAGGGAATGTAAACAACAACTAAAGTAAAGTGCAGCAACAATTATTGAAAGCATAAAACCTTACCTAACATGTACCAGGTAGATCATACCTCAAAAAATTGTTTAAGGTGTATCCCATTAATTGAGATAGGCAAAATTTCTCCATCCATCTTTGATAATTGGAATGCATTGTGCTCCTTGCATTCAGTAATAACAAATAGGCCACTCCAAAAGTTTTCAAACTTTGTGTGCTTACCTGGCCTTCTTTTCAATTCATCCCACTTGAGTACATCACCCTCTGTTAACACTCTGGGTGTTGTTCTCTTATCAAAAACTCTTTTTGTTTGAAGCTAATGGTACTCCAAAGACTTCATTTATTTATCTCTTATCTCCTCTAGCTCCATGAGCTGAGCATATCTAACAGACATTGGATCTTCTTCTTGAAACATTTCTAGCTGATGTACAATATCAAGAGTTGACAACTCTACAAATAAAGGCAATCATGCCTCCTTCCCATAAACAATTACATATGGAGAGTTCCCAATTGACCTCTTGGGAGCTATTCTATCTTCCCACAAGGCATATTTTAGCTTATTGTGCCAAACTCTTTGATTATCCTCCATAGTTCTTTTGATAATCTTGATTAGATTCTTGTTTGTGCTTTCAACCAAACCATTACCTTGAGGGTAATAGTTAGAATATGTATTCAAATGGATACCATTTCTGACAGCCCAATCACTCGCTCTTAATCCAATAAATGCAAGAGCATTATCTGAAATGATTGATTCTAGAACACCAAAAATGGTTACTATATCATCATAAAAGTTCAAAATAGAAGATTCATTGGCTTATTTCAAGGCCACTGCTTCAGTCTGTCGTGTAAAATAATTAGTTGTCGTAAGAACCCACATGTGGCCCACATTGGAAGGTGGATTTATGGGTCCAATGAAATCAATGCCCCACCTCATGAAGGGCTGCTCCACTTGAATAGGCTACAAAAGAAAAGCTAGAAGCTTTTCCTTTCCTGAAAATAAAGCACATTTTACACACTTCCTTGCCCAAGCATGGGCATCCTTAAACAAGCTTGGCCAATAATATCCAGCTCACATTATTTTCCATGTAATTATTCTTGGGGAAAAATGACCCCCTACAGTTCCATCATGGAACTCATGAAGCACTTTGTCAATCTAATCATTATCAATACACCTTAAAAGAACACCATTTAGATCTTTTCTAAAAAGAATATTGCTAATCAACACATATGGAATGGACTATAGTCTAAAATACCTTCTCTTATCTTTTTCAAAACCTAGTGGGCACTCACCAGTCTACAAAAAGTGAGTCATATCATGCACCTAACCTACTGCTAATGTAGGTGCATCATTTTGAGAAACATCAGTATTAACCAGAACAACATTTATTTATATCATCTCTTCACTTTCTGGTGTTGAATCAAGTTGTTCATAGAGTCCTTTACCTCTTATGAGCTTTGTGATCTTGATATCAGCATCATACTCCATGACTTTAGTGATCCATCCAGCTCTCTTCTCATTGAGATCTTTACTTGATAGGAACTCCTTTACACTTGGATGTGCAACCATTAAATGAATCTTATTATTGGAAATTAATGGCTTAAAAAAATTCAAACTTCTTATGATAGCAAGAACATGCTTTTCAACAAAGTTGTATCTTAGCTCATAGTCATCTAAACCTTGACTAAAAAAGGTTATTGGCTACTCTAAATCATCATTATTTTTCTAAACCAACATAGCAAAAATAGAATCTATGCTACCAAAAGCATATAGAATGAAATATTTTGAAAAATCTGGATTTACCATAGTGTGTGCTTGGCCTCTCTAGCCAAGCTGAAAGTTGCATTATTCTTTAACATAACAGTTAGTGGTTGTAAAATATTTGCAACATCCAGTATAAACCTTATCAAAAAAATTATTTTGCCAAGAAATCTTTGCAACCCCTTTTTATGATTGGGCAAAGGCAGCTCTAAAATAGCTTTAACTCTTTCAAGATCAATGGTGACCCCCTATTTTGACACAAAATGTCCAAGAAGCTTACCTTCATAGAAAATAAAAATAATCTTCTTCGGATTGAGGGATATACCATACTCCCTACATCTTTCAAAAAAAATGCTTGAGATGTGACAAGTGCTCATCTGCATTTTTTGAGAAAATTGTTATGTCATCAAGATAAATCAGAACAAGCTTATGAATCAAACCTTGAAATTCCATGTCCATAGCCCTTTGAAAAGTGGCTCCAACATTAGACAAGCCAAAAGGCATTCTTTTGTAGGCCATAGTGCCCCACTTTGTATTAAATGCAGTTTTAGATTGATCTTCCTCTTTAACCAACGCCTGGTTATATCCAAAAAATCCATCCAAAAGGGAAAACCCCTCTGAACCAGCAACAACTTGAAGAATTTTCTCCATAGAGGGCAATGGGTAATGATCTTCCAAAGAGGCCCTGTTAAGGTCTCTAAAGTCCACACATAGTCTTATCTCACCATTTTTCTTTATAATCAGTACAAGGTTAGAAACCCATGAAGTATGTTTAATCGGAAAAATGATACCCCCCTCAACTAAGTCAGCTCTTTAATCATTAAAGGCTCAAGCTTGGGGTTCAAAGGCCTTTGATTTTTCCTAACAAGCTTAGCATTTGGCTCTAACTCAATTGTAGGCTAGGCAATCTGAGGGTCAAATCCTTTTAGGTTTGAATATTTCCATGCAAAAACATCATGAAATTCTTGACAAAGTTTAATAAAAGCTTGTCTATCTTATGATGAATATTTTTTTCCTATCTTAAAGAGCTTACCTTTAAAGATTTCAAGTTCCTCATAGTGCTCCTCTTTGACTTGAATGTTGGTTTTATTCTTTTTAACTTGATCATCAGAGTTAAAAATGGATTCCAAGGTGAAAAGACCCTTGGGAAACTTATTTGTCTTCAGTTGTATGAGTTGATCACCATATTGTTGCTTCAAATTCTCTTGATTTACTATAGAAAACTAATCCTCTTCAAGCAGAAAATATAAAATCTGCTCATCACTATCAAATATCTATTAGTGAACATTGTCATCAGGAATTGAAGGTCTGATTACTACTTTAACATATTATTGTACCTTCTCCCTCTTGATATCATTGGGAATGTCAAACTATGCACCAATGGTAGCAAGCCTATCTGCATGTTTGTTTTGTTCTCTAGGAATAGAAACCAGATTTAAAGAAGTAAACTCTTCTATCACATCTCAGACCCTATTCCTATATGACTTCAAGGCATCATTCTTAGCAAAATTCAGGCCTCTTTCCTGATTGACAATTAGCTCACTATCTCCATAGACTTTCAGGCAATTTATTCCTCTTTTCCTTGCCCATTCAAGACCTTGAATAAGACCCTCATACTTAGTAGTATTATTAGAGCATGCAAAAGAAAAAAAGAAAGCTGAAAAATACTTATCACCTTGTGGGGACACAAGCATTGCACCCCTACTAGCTCCATTTTTACTTCTGGAACCATCGAAATACATTTCCCAAAGCTCATCTTGTTGTTTTAACAGTAGATCTACACTCTTTTCAAGGTTTGGCACTTCTACATTAGGTTCATGCATCACATAAACACCCATACCAACATCCCGAATATGATCATTAGGGTTGTCCACAATATTTTTTGCTACCCATTCATGTAATAACACATCAGATGCACTTTCAGCTTGCAACTTTTGAGTAGCAACAAGCTCATTGTCATCAAAAACAACACAATTTGTATTTGCAGCACTTGGAACAACATTAATTACACTTGGACTATAAGGCTCAATATGGTCCTTGGCCAATGACCTTAATTTTATGGTAACCTTGGTTCCATATCTTGTTCTAAACAACATATGTGACCAATCAGTAGACACATAACCTCTTATCTTGGTTGTAAAGTCTCTTGACAGGCATAAGGCAAAGAAACGTGGTAGATCAATGACACATATATCTTGAGGCACTAAAAAATTTGGGCAGGCATGAAGTGTAAGGCTCAAATATTTATTGACACCTAAGGTGTTAATAAAGGTTCCATCTAACTAGACTACTCCCTTCTCTAAAGGATAATACTTTAGTTCTAACTTGTCAGTAATCTATTTTGGCATCACAAAGCTACTAGCTCCACTATCTACCATACAATTATGGACCAATTTATCTCCTATGAGAAAATATACATAAAATGGAGGTGGTTTGACACCTCTACCAAACTCCTTACTTGGTTGTTTATTGTTGTCCTGAGGAGTATTGGTGAAAACAACCCTAACTTGATCTATTGATGGCTCATTAGACACTTTTAAATCTGATAAAGTGGTCTGTAATAAGTCTTTTTGACCTAGAATGGCCAAAGAATCCCACATGGACATTGTTACATTCATTTTCTTCATATTTTCAATGATATTATAAGGAACAATAGGTGTTACCTTATGATGGGTCCTTGCAATAGCAAGGTCCACTTGCAAATGAGGTTGCTCCTTGGTAGCAATTTCTACATTCCTCAACAATATGTGAGGCACTTGTGATGTGGATGGTTTTGTAGATTCTTTTCCTTTTTTTTTTGATTGCTCAACCTCAAGGGCTCTCTTCTTGGCTCTTGTGTTTGCTGAAATTGGAGAATCATCAACATTTACTCCACAGAATTCTTCTCCTTGCCATTTTAACAGAGTAGCATCACTTGGAGGTTGCTCTTGTTGTTGTTGGAACTCACCATCGGGTATATTCTGTTGTGAACTTGTAATAGTCTGCATCATCAATGCCTGATTGATAACTCCATTCAAGCATGTTTCCTGATTATGTGGTTGGTTGCATGGAAACCACCATTCGTAATCTGTTGCAAGATTGTTTTGTGCAGGAACAATATCTCTAACAACACTAATTGGGGTTGGGTTATAAGGTTGAAAAGGCCTTGGGTTTACATTTTGTCTTCGACTTTGAAAATTGCCTTGATAAGGCTTCCTATTTGCTTGATACTGCTGGCCCTGGCCCTGATATGGCTGACTTACCCCTTGATTCTATTGCTGGTAAGGCTATCTATTCTGAAATTGTTGCTTTTTTAAGCTTACCAACTCATTACCAAAGGTCTGCAATATATTTTCAATCTTTTGCTAGTTTTTTAATCTCCTACAGCTCTTGAGAAGGACCTGCAGTAGTTGTTTCTTTGTTGGCAATAGCTGGTAACACTAGAACAATAGGTAAAGGAGAAAAAGGAGGTATTTGCAAAGGCATAAAGGGTTGAATATCGGAAAAAATTGGCATTGGAGGTCTAGGAGCTATTCTTCTAGCTTGGATAAGGTTATTTTTAGTTCTAATTGTTATATCGTATGCTTGAGGCAAAGTATCCCCACCCATAGACTGAACAGCAATTTCACTATGAATAGCTCTCAAAAAAGATAAAAATGCATATTCAATAGAGGGTCTTACCCTAACAGGGATCCTGTCCCAATTCCTCTAAAAATGAAAGTTAAAATCAATAATTTTCTCCTGAGGAGCCCTCTTGATAGTTGTAAGTTGTTCTACCAGGGATAAGTGATCAGACTTGCCCTGGAATTGCTTGTGCATCTTGTCTCCCAAATCATCCCATGTTGCAATTATGCCAACTGGTAGGCCCCTTAACCACTGTAATGCCTTTCCATTGAATGAAGTAGCAAGTAACCTTATAGCTACATTCTCTTGAGTGATGTGATGAACCCCACACAAAGAGGCCACATCCCTGATATGCTCAATCGGAGTTGTTTTCTCCTCCCCCATGAAGAATGGCAAGCTCCTCAAGGCAGCCATTGGTATGTCATCATGTTGTGCAAGGTTTAATGGACTTCCTCCATTAAAAGGTACAAATGGTTGATTTCTCGCCATTTGAACAATAGGAGGTGGATTTACTTGGAACTTTAGGAGGAATAAAAGATGTGACAATAGTATGGGATCTTACAGATGGAGGAATAGATTTAGTTCTTATAGAATAAACAAAGGCTTTCCTTGGCCTTTCAACTACCCTACCCTTCCTTCAAAGTGGGGAAAGCTATAGATAATCAAATGGGGTTAAACTAATCCTTGTTTGTACTCCTCTCATACGGTGTAATGCACTAAATCTTCTTTGCAAGAGATCTGAGTCGCCAAGTATGCTGAAAAATGTCTCTCTCAAGACTAATAATATTGTTGCAAACACCAAAAAATAGTATAATATTCTAAGAATGAGTTGATAATCAACTCATTGTCACACCGAGTGTGCCAAAACTATTGCTACTAAAAATGCACGTTGTTGAATATGAAATTCAACAACTCAATGTAACATGGGAAGACCTCTCAAAGTGTGGGGCTTTGATAAGTAGAGGTCAACCTTCAAAGAAGGTCGGCTTCCTTTTGGTATCACCTAATCTAATCTATTGAATCTTATAGAGGAAAAGGGTAGAAACAGATAACATAAATCAAAATGTTGATAATTATGAAAACTAAAGGTGATACACCAAATTATACTAAGGACCTGAAAATTCAAAGAAACAAACACTTGTTTTTGATGAATGAAAACATAACTTTGCACAACTTATTTATGTAGACTTATGCACAAGTAATTTGAAAAAAGGCTTGAATGCATTTAACTTTCAAAAGGAAAGGATACCTTCATAATTTAAAAGCTATATGCAACTTAAAACACAATTTTCAACCTACATAAACATACTTTTGTAGAAATGGCATGAAAATGTGAGACAAAACTACAAGGAGATTAGAACACCTCACTAGTAACTTGATCAATCACTTGGTGATATTCCATTTCCAAAATTGAGTTACAACAATATGCAAAAGTCTAACAAAGGACTCCAAAATCACTAAGTCTCAAAAACTACATAAGGAAGAGTTGATTACAAAAATTCAGTCAAGTGACTATATCCCACAAACTCCCTCCAAAAACCCATGAGAATAGGTTCTAGAAACAGTTGGTGTCAGATTCCCCCAAAAAGGCTCCAAAATGATGAAAAAGTCCAAATTGACCAAGTCCACCATAATGACACCACAAAAGTGCATCACTCTCCAAGTAGTTCCAACAAAAAAGGCTCTAGAAACTCCATTTTCGTAAGCCTTCAAAAATCCTATTTTCTAGCCACCAGATTTCATCCAAAAGAGCTCCAAATAGAAGAAAAGGTCAAACATGACCATGTCAAACCATAAAGGCACCCGAAAAATGCTCCAAGTTGAGTCAACATGCCTAAATTCACTCCAAATGATCCAAAAAGAAAAATAAAGATTCCTACATCCCCTCCTCATGTTGGAAAACTGATATCAGCTTCCCCATATTCTTGGCATGCACATAAAATCCATCCACATCTCTTACATGACTTGGTCATATCATAAAGATAAGCACATCTTTATTCTTCTTCCTCATACATAGAAAACCTCCATCATTCTTGCATTAAAAGAAGAATTAAGTCTAAATGATTTATAGAATATCATTAAGACTTAGTGCTTTACAATTACAACTCTCAAATGTATGCAAAAATAAAATAAGTAAATAAAAGTCTTTAAAAAGACTTATACATATAGAACAAAAACACACAATTCATAGACTTGTCTCCCCACAGGCTCAAAAGTTTCATGTATTTAAAAAATAATTTAGGCAAAATACCTAAAGTCAAGTCAACACTTTTAGGGTTTCAAACCCTAAACAAAGGTAAAGTAAACAAAATAATTTCATTTACTATGAAACTTCTTGAAGAATTTTTGGCTGACACCATGAGGGTTTGTGGAGCTCAACCTGTAACTTTTGGAGCCTTCAATGGTGGAAACTGCACATGGTATAGCTTTATTTGCAACATAAAATACATTTTTCTCTTCTTTATCTGTATCTTATATGTTGATTCAAGCTCCATTATACAGATAATATTGAAACATGTTTGTTTTCCTGTATTTTACTTTGTATACTCCATACATTTCATGATATTTAAACAGGAACCTGATTTCATCTTGTACATTACTTCCTATTTGTAAATACAAAATACATCTACCATGATCAGTTGCGGCCAAACATTATGTAGAAAGAATGCTTTATTCGAGCTCTATAGTAGGCTATGGGTTTCATGTTGTGTGGCTGTAAAAATTCAAGGGATCTTGATGTGACCATAGCCATGGCGCATCCCTAGGGTTTGTTGTTTTTTGCAAAAGAAAACTGAAAGATCATTCTTAGAAACCTTAGCTCAATATCACTCATGACTTATGATGTTGTTCCTTATGCAATCAACAATTATTCATGTATTATGTGTGATAAACTTGCATTTGATATCTGGCTTCTAAAAGGTACCTTTAACTATTCCATTGTCAATGTTTATGCCCTGCCTTTCTTTTCTTTTACTATTTGTGACAATCACATACTGTTGTCCTCTAATGCAAGATGTGAAATTGCATTGGCAAAGATAGAGCACTAATATCCTCAATTGCAATCACGATCATGATGAAATGTCAACCCTCAGCCTTGTATTTGTTGAATTTCCCTTTTTGAAGATCATTGTTTTGATGCTATACTTGGACATTTAAAATCATTTATTAGCATCTTTTGTCATTTCTTAGAAAGTATATCTTTATACATAGATCAATCACCATCCATCATGTTGTTGTAACATTGTATTTTCATTATTTAAACAAATTACTTTCATATTAAATATCTTTGTTTTTTTCCTCAATCTCACTGTGCATTCAAAACCACTATCATACTTGTCTCTACATCTTGATTGTATGGCTGCATCGATTGTAGGCATTTCTAAAAATCAAGAAATATATGTTGTACTGTAGAGTTATGTATTCCTAAACAAACACTGATTTATCTCATGATTGCTAATTTGAAATACCTGTGAGGTTTCACTCATCTAAAATATATTGTTCTTCAATGCTTCCATATTGACTTCAATGGAAAATACAGTCCCTTGTTACAGAACACTATCATGTGTCAATATTATACTTTTCCTTCATTTTCACTACATATTATATTCTTGTAGCTTGTACTTATTTATGTTTCTAACATTTATCTGCATCCTATAGCTTCATATCTTGATAGAAATTTTACTTTATATTCAGATTACAAGAAAGAGAAACTTTCATTTTGTTGTTGAGTAATTTCTCTTCTCCATGGCTACATGTTGCCATTGGATGCATTATCACTGAACTTCACTTGATAGTTTTAGCCTAATTTTCTCTCTTTATGTTATTGATTTAAGTCTTGAAAACTCTACATGTTGATCACACAATAATCACCTATAGCCATGCATGATTTTAAAATCAATTTTGTGCATACTCTTGACAATTGCATTACATTACTTAATGCTTGTAGATATTGTCATAACTTCATTAAAGCATTTTTTCATTGAATGCTATTGTTCCATTTAGCTCTTGTAGCTGCTTCCTGAAGAAATACTTGTGAACTTCATATGTATGCATGTTCACTATCATTCCATGATCATATTGATATGATGACTTTTCAGATTGCATTTCCCTCTTAAATAATCTTAAATGAGCTCATTATTTGATAACTCAGCATGTCGAGCTTAACCCTTGTGGGAGCCACATTGTAACCCACATGTTGCAACTTGATGAAATAAATCAGCAACATTACTTTTCCTGTATTTGCACATGAAGCAAACAAGTTAGAAAAAAAATGCATATTTTGGATGTGTTTGATGACTTCATTGTTTTCTAAGACATTCAAGATATGCATTTCTTATTTAATGCACATGGAGATTGGTTTATACATGCATAGGTGTTTTTTCATGTAAGGTTAGAGGCTTTTCATTGCTTAGAGAATTTCTCTAACATCATTTTTATTGCCATATGTAGGAACTAGGAGCCATACGGGGCTAGGAGGGACATAAGCGGCTTGGGGCAACAACAGTGCAAGACAACTCATATTGAGCCAGTCATTCTCAGGAAATGACTGGTCTCTCTCCTTATATGCACATTTTGTTTCATTTACTTATTAATGTATATGCTTTTCTCAATTTGTATTGAATAAGAAAAAGTCAATCTCACGGCTTGTGTGAGACAATGAACATTTTTACATTCAATAAAGATTACTTCTTTGTTTAGAAAAGACTTGTACAAATCCTTCCTATGTTGCATGCATCTGTATAAATGCGATAATTTATAAATGTAACTATTGCCCAATTTTCACCTATGGGCTAGGTCGGTTGGGAAAATTATGTTTCAGAAGTTCTAAAAGGCCAAGTGGGTCATTTGCATCAAGGGTTAAACCATGCATCTGGTGCTAGGTCATGAGGAACATAGTTGGAAGGCCTTCCTAGATCAAGCTCAGCATGAAAACCCTCAAAAGAGGAGAGTCGCCAAGACCGTCAGGATGTCTCACCGACCTAGCAAGCTTTGGACAAAGTCAAAAGGAGCCCGCTCAAGGGAGACATCATCGCCAACATGTTCTACTGATTGGGGTGTGGTCTCATCGAAAGGAGTTGGTGTCGACAAAGCAAGTGAGCTTCGCTGTGGGGTCTTGGCGAAGTCATAAGGTCTCCCTGACTCTAAGTCTCTCGGCATAGGAGATTGAGTTCATTAAGATTTCTCGGCAATAAAGAAAGTCATGTCGACTGAAATAAACATTCGCCAAAGCAAAGCGCCTTCGACATGAGGTCTAGCCGAAAGGCCAAGGTCTTAGCAACAAGATGGGAGCTCAAGGTAGGATGGGGGATTCGGCATAAGTTCCAAGCGATGCCAAGGGTCCTTCCGACCGAGGGGGATGTCTTTGATGTAAATTTTCCTTTCGGCATGAGGTCTTGCCAAGAGTATAGTGCCTTGATGACATGAGAGGAGTTCGCCGTGACATCTCACCTTTGTTTGAAAGTCTTGCCAACTCATGGTCTCGGCCAAAGAAAGTAATTTTTCCACAATGTCTCAGCGAAAGTATTAACTCCTGCCGAAAAGGAAGGGTCTTGGGGTAGCGTTTTTCCTTCGCTATGATGTCTCCCCGACCGAAGATTTCTCGCCGAAGTTATGAGCACTCGGCAAGAAGTGGGAAGCTCGACAAGAGGTCTCGGCGAATGAAGCCTGTCTCCTCGAAGTGAAGTGAAAATGCCAAAGGATGGTGGGGTTCGGGAAGATGTCCCGCTGATAGAAGGGGGGTCCTGGCGAAGGAAGATGTTTTCGGAAAGACATTTCACCAGAAGGGTCGATTCTTGCCGAAATGGAACAAGTTCGGGGCGATTGAAATGAGCTTGCTAAAAGATCTTACCGACCCAGTAGTATCTTGCCGACATGGACATGCTTGCTGAGACTCGGTGGGGCACGCTAGGAGGTCTTCTTGAACACATATCTCTTGCCGATAGCGATGGAATTTCCAAATGAAAAGGGTATCGGTGTGACTCAGTGGTGCTCGCTATGACTTCAAACCGATGTCGTTTGTCTTGTTGGTGTTGTTGGTGATATCAATATGACTTCTAAAGCTCACTAAGACATCTCACCGACTGTCACATGTTGTGCCAATAGTATTCAAAGGGGGATAATCACATCGGTGAGACACTTCCAGTGTCTCACCGAGATGTGATTCTGATCAGAGGAGCTTTTGACCATCTGAGGGATCCATGTGGAATGAACTAACCAATCATAAGGAGCCAAAGATGAACCTTTGACGTTTTGACTAACTGATACCTCGGAAAAGAAGATCAAAAGAACAAAGACAACGTGATCCTGCTCCAAATTCAGAAGCATTGAAGGCAGCTCGGCAAAGGAGGTTCAAGGCAGACACAATACCAGGGAGTAAATGTGGTGGTTGCAGAAAGATCTGAAGAAGACCACTCCTGGAGGCAACTCTTTGCATTGACACAAAAAATAGGGATCCAACTGAACACAGCATTAACTATGTCAAAATATCTAGGGATAGATATTTTCTGGGACCGATATTTTGTAAGCCCTAAGGGGGCCAACCCCCTTTTGTATATATGGCATTTCTTGCCTTTTTGTAAACAATTCGAACTGCGCATCCAGACGAGTTAGTGATTTTTAGCAATCCTTCCTCATCTAATGTATGCTTTGTAACTCAACTGGAATCTGAAATACAACACAGAGTTTACCTTGGAAGCTATTGTTAATGTTTGTATTATTCTCATTTTTGTAATTTAGATTATGCAAGTTTTCAACTGTGTTTTATAAGTCTGCACTCATACCTTAAAGCTGTGAAATTTATCTTTCCTTCTTAAGATGTGTATGTGGATCAAACCTGTTAAGAATGATGCATAAGTTTAAAAGAAGTTATGTGAGTAAGTGAAATAGTGGCATTAAGTTTCCCAGTGTATTTTCTTCTTGTTTCATTTCATGATTTCTTATCAGTTCAGTGTATCACCCTAGGTTTTAATTTTCATTTTTATGTATTCTCCTTCTCCCTTTTCCTTACAAGATCAGTAGTTAGGTGATAACACAAAGGATGTCAGCCTTCTTTGGAGGTTCATTTCAATCTTAGGTGACCCACAGCCTTGAAATGATCCAGTGGTTCACTAGAAAGCTTTGTCTCCATCACTGTGCATAGGGTACATTTCTAGGTGACAACACTTTCTGGCACACCTGGTGGGACGATTTCCACGTGATTTTGTTGGTTTGGTATGCAACCAGCAAGTTCCAGACTTTATAGAAGTCATTTGTGCATACTTGGCGACTCTGTAGAGAGAAAGAACTTCAAAATCAATGCCTTCTATAGTTTATGAGAAGAGTTCAGACAAGGAGCAGCTTAGTTCCTTTCGAGTATTTGCAGTTGTCACCACCAAGAAGACAAGGCAGAACAACAAAAAGGTGAGGAACATCAATTATCTATTCTAGGAGAACTAAATCCACTCCTCCATCAGTAGGATCTCATTTTGTTGTACCAGTACATCCACCTCAACTACCTCCAATGGTTGCTCCAAGGAATCAACCGTTTGTTGCTTTCAATGGAGGGAGTCCTTTAAATTTGGCATAGCACAATGACATCCCAATGGTAGCCCTGAAGAGTCTGCCAACTTTCACAGGGGAAGACCAAACTACTCTGATTGAACATATGAGAGATGTGGCTTCGTTATGCGGAATCCATCACATAACTCAAGAGGATGTTGCAGTAAGATTACTAGTTGCTTCATTGAAGGGAAGAGTTGTGCAATGGTATAGGGGCTTAGCAGTCAGTTCAATTACAACTTGGGACGTCCGAATTTGGAGACAAGCTGCATAAACAATTCCAAGAAAGGTCTGATAACTTGTCTCTATTAGAGCAATTAACCACAATTAAGAGAGCCCCTCAAGAGCAAATGAACGACTTCAACTTCAAATTTCAAAGGACTTGGGATAGAATCCCTATGATGGTGAGACCACCTCCAGAGTACACATTTTTGTACTTCTTGAGGGCTCTTAACAATGATATAGCTGTGATGAAACAATCAATGGGAGGGGTTTCTCTACCAGACGCCTTTGAAATAGCCATTAGAGTTGAAAATAACTTAATACAGGCTGGTAAACTTACTCCCAGGCCACCAATGCCTATATTTTCAGAGATTCATGCAAATATTCCCTTGAAGATACCTCCTTTTATACCTTTGCCATCTATTCCAGCTGTTGTAACACAAGAAAACACTGCTTCAAGTTCTCCAAATGAGTTATAGGAGATCAAGAATCTATTGCAGTCTTTTGGTAACAAACTTGTTAGTTTGGAAAAGAGAAATCTTATAGTAGGCCTTATCAACAGTAGAATCCACGTTAGCAACAAGCATATCAAGGAAGTAGACAAGCTTACCAGGGCAATTATCAGGGCCCAAGACAGAATGTGAATACAAGACCTTTTCAGGCCTATGCTCCAGCCCCTGTTAGTGTGACCAAGGAGCTGGTTCCTATCCAAAACAACTTAGCAGTAGACTATGAATGGTGTTACCCTTGTAACCAGCCTCATAATCAAGCCACTTGTTCAAATGGACTCATTAATCAGGAACTGATGGTACTGAATACCTCGAGTTCACAATAACATGTAATTAATTCTCCAATTCCACAACACCAAGACCAGCTTATCAATGATGCTACCCTACTTAATTGGCAAGGCGAAGAATTATGTGGATTGAATGAGGATAGCTCTCCAGTTGCAACTAATACCAGGGCAAAGAAAAGAGATTTTGAAAGGTCAAGCAACTGAAAAAGGCAAGGCAGCAGCTGCAGAACCATCTACCTCTCAAGTGACTCCTGTTTGGAAAATAAATCAGCAACTCTTGAACAAGGAGCAGCCACACTTGTAGGCTGATCATGCCGGCATAAAGGTACATTCTAAATTAAACCCAACAATACCTTATAATATCCTTGATAGTATGAAGAAAATGAATGTTACAATGTCTATGTGGGATTCATTAGCCATCCCGGGTCAGAAGGATATGTTACAGTCAGCCTTGTCAAGTTTGAAGATGTCTGATGAATTTGAGTCCCCAATAGGTCAAGTTAGAGTTGTGTTAACAAACAGTCCTTAGGGAAACGATCAACAAACTAGCAAAGAGACAGAAAAAAGAGTTAAACCACCTCCATTTTACGTGTCAATGATCATAGGTGACAAGTTAGTTCATAACTGCATGGTAGACAGTGGAGCTAGTAGCTCTGTGATGCCAAAGCAAATTGTTGACAAGCTTGGACTAAAATATCAGCCTTTAGAGAAGGGAGTGATCCAATTGGATGGTACTTAAGTAAATACATTGGGCATCATTAAAGATTTGAGTCTTACCCTTCATGCTTGCCCTAATTTTGCAGTTCCCCAAGACATATGTGTCATAGACCTTCAACCTTTCTTCTCCTTGTGTTTATCAAGAGACTTTACAGCCAAGATAGGTGGTTATGTGTCGGCTGATTGGTCACATATGATGTTTAGAACAATATATGGGACTAAAGTTACCATCAGGTCTGAAAGGTTGGCTAAAGATCATATTGAGCCATATAGTCCAAGTCCTATCAACGTTGTCCCCATTACTCTGGACACAAATTGTGTTGTTTCAACTGACAAGGAGTTAGTTGCCGCTCAAGAGCTTCAATCAGAAGCTATTCCTGATGTGATGTTACCTGAGTGGGCGGCTGAAAACATGTTGGACAGTCTTGAGGAGCTCATTCAAGATGCTGGTATGGGTAACTATGTCATTCTTGAGCCCGACGCAGAGATTCCAAACCTAGAGAAAGATGCAGATTAGTTGTTGCAACCACTAAGTGGACTTTGGGAGATATTCTTCGATGGTTCTAGGAGCCAGCATGGAGCAGGAGGAGGTGCAATGTTGATTTCTCCATAAGGTGATAGGTATTATTCTGCATTATGTTTTGCTTTTGCATGCTCCAGTAACACTGCTGAATATGAGGGCCTTGTTCAAGGTCTTGAGTGGGCAAGGAAGAGAGGAATAACCCACTTGAAAGTTCATGGGGACAGTGAATTAATTGTCAATCAAATAAGAGGCCTGAATATTGCTAAAAATGACACACTAAAGTCTTATAGAAATAGAGTGTGGAAAATGCTGGAGGATTTTGATGCCTTTAACCTAGTGTCTATTTTGAGGAAACAGAACAAACATGCTGATAGGCTTGCAGCCATTGGAGCACAGTTTGATATTCCAGGTGACATTAGAAAAGAGAAAGTACAGTAGTATGTGAAATTTGTGGTCAGGCCATCAATTCCTGATAACAATATTCACTGGCAGGTTTTTGACAGTGATGAACAAATTCTATCTTTTTTGCTCGAAGAGGATCAATTCTCCATGGTGAATCAAGTAAAACTTAAGCAGTTGTATGGTGATCAAGTCATACAGCTGAAGACAAATAAGTTACCCAAGGGTCTTGTTACCTTAGAGTCAATTTTCAGCACTGACGATCAGCTTAGAAAGGGTAAAGTTGGCTTGCAAGTCAAACAATAACATTATGAAGAACTGGAGATTTTCAAAGGTAAACTCCTTAAGATAGGAAAAATTTGTTCACATGACGATAGGAAATATTTTATTGCCTTATGCCAAGAATTTTATGATGTCTTTGCTTGGGAATACTTAGATTTAAAAGGGTTTGATCCCCATATTGCTCAGCACACAATTGAGTTAGAACCTAATGCTAAGCCAATAAGGCAGAAACAAAGGCCTTTGAATCCTAAGCTTGAGCCTTTAATGATTAAAGAGCTGACCAAACTAGTTGAGGGGGGTATCATCTTTCCAATTAAGCACACATCTTGGGTTTCTAATCTTGTTCCAGTTAGAAAAAAGAATGGTGAAATAAGACTTTGTGTAGACTTTAGGGATCTTAACCGATCATCTTTGAAAGACCACTACCCGCTACCCTCCATGGAACAAATCTTACAAGTAGTTGCTGGTTCTGAAATATTTTCCTTGTTAGATGGTTTTTCGGGCTATAATCAAGTGTTGGTTAAAGAGGAGGATCAGTTCAAAACCGCTTTCACAACTAAGTGGGGCACCATGGCATACAAAAGGATGCCTTTTGGTCTATCCAATGTTGGTGCTATGTTTCAGAGGGCCATGGACATGGCGTTCCACAGTTTGATCAATAAGATTATGCTGATTTATTTAGATGACATTACAGTCTATTCTAAGAACGTTGATGAACATTTGTTACACCTCAAGAAATTTTTTGAAAAATGCAAAGTTTGGTATCTCTCTCAATCCGATGAAGAGCATTTTTGCAGTACATGAAGGTAAGTTGTTAGGCCATATAGTATCAAAAGATGGAGTTTCCATTGATTTTGAAAGAGTCAGAGCTATATTGGAGCTATCGTTGCCTAACCATAAGAAGGGATTGCAAAGCTTTTTAGGGAGGCAAGGCATAGTTTTGAAGAAATCAAGGAGGCTTTAGCATCTGCCCCAACATTGGTAAATCTAGATTTATCTAAAGATTTATTTTTGTATGCTTTTGGCAGCACTGGTTCAATCTCTGCTATGTTGGTACAGAAAAATAGTGACAACTTAGAATAGCCCATAGCCTTCTTTAGTCAAATACTTGATGATTACGAAGAGAGGTATACATTTGTTGAGAAGTATGTTCTCTCCATGATCAGAAGCTTAAAGAAATTCAATCCCTTAATCTCAAACAATAAGATTCATATTTTAGTTGCACACCTAAGTGTGAAGGGATTTTTGTTGAGCAAAGAACTAAACGAAAAGAGAGCAAGGTGGATCACCAAGGTCATGCAGTATGATATACACATTAAGGTTACCAAACTGGTTAGAGGTAAAGGCCTCTATGATCAACTTGCTACAGGATCAATCAGAGAAAATGAATTAGAAAAGGATGTTGTGTTTGCTAATACAAATGAGTTTCAGAATGCTCAAGATGATGTGCCTATGGGGGTAACTAATTGGGTTCAAGATATGACCCAATTTTTACGAACTGGTGAATGCCCATTAGGATTGAACATAGCTAAAAGAAGATACTTCAGACTACAGTCCATACCAAATGTATTGGTAAACAACATTCTTTTCAAAAAAGATCTGAATGGTGTTCTATTAAGGTGTATTCACAGTGATCAAATTGAGAAGGTACTTCATGAGTTTCATGATGGAGTTGCGGGAGGTCACTTTGCCCCAAGAACTACTACTTGGAAAATCATGAGAGCTGGTTACTACTGGCCTAGCTTGTTTAAAGATGCACATGCCTGGTCAAGAAAGTGTGTCAGATGTGCTCTATTTTTAGGGAAGGAAAGGCTACCTACTATGCCTCTGCATCCAATTCAAGTAGAGCAACCCTTCATGAGATGGGGCATTGATTTCATTGGACCAATAAATCCACCTTCCAATACTGGTCACAAGTGGGTGCTCATTGCTACAGACTATTTCACATGGTGGACAAAAGCAATAGCTTTGAAAGAAGCAAAAGAGTCTTCAGTTTTGAGCTTCTATGAAGATATAGTCACTAGATTTGGAGTTCCAGACTCTATCATATCTGATAATGCTCTTGCATTTGTGGGATTAAGACTAACTAATTGGGCTATTAAACATGGCATTCATTTGAACACATCCTCAAATTATTACCCTTAGGGTAATGGCTTAGCTAAAATCACAAATAAGAATCTCATCAGGATTATCAAAAGAACAATGGAGGATAATCAAAGGACCTGGCACATCAAATTAAATTATGCATTGTGGGCAGACAAAGTGACTCCTAAGAGGTCTATTGGTAATTCACCATACATGTTGGTTTATGGCAAAGAGGCAAGATTGCCTTTGTCTATGGAGCTCCAAGCTCTTGACATCATACATCAGTTGGAGATGTTTGAGGAACAAGACCCAATGTCCATGAGATATGCAGAGCTCATGGAACTCGAAGAATAAAGGGACAAAGCAATGAAGGTTTTGGAGTATCATCAACTCCAAACAAAGAAGACATTTGAAAAAAGGGCAATAGAAAAATCTTTTAAGGCAGGAGACCTCGTGCCCAAATGGGATGTTCTGAAGAGCAAGCCCAGCCATCACTCTAAGTTTGACAACATGTGGACAAGTCCATTCATTATCAGAGATTGTAAGGAACACAATGCCTATCAACTAGCTATGACAGAAGGGGAAGTACTTCCTATCCCAGTTAATGGGATACACCTTAAACCCTGCTTTCAAGTCTAATGAGTGCCTTTCTTGTACATATATGTTTAGGTTTTATGTTTCCAGTAAGTGCTTCTACGCTTTAGGTTAATTATTTTCTATTTCCTAGGTGTTGTGATGGCACAGTAAATATTCTCTTTCATTTTCCCCTATTTTCTTTTTCTTTTGGTGACCCGTTGTATCCTATGAGCCTCAAGTGAGTTGCAACCATATACAAAGTTGCCCTGGGTCCGTTTTAGAGGTTTTTTCTGACGACTCCATTCCCAATGGATAAGCCTAGGCTACTGATCTTCATGTTTAGCAGGCAAACATCCAGCAAAGATAGCCAGAAATGTTGCCCAATTTTCACTTGTGACCTAGGTCGGTTGGGAAAATTATGTTTTAGAAGTTCTAAAGGGCTAGGTGGGTCATTTGCATCAAGGGTTAAACCATGCAACTGGTGCTAGGTCATGAGGAACACAATTGGAAGGCCTGCCTAGATCAAGCTCGGCATGAAAACCCTCGAAAGAGGAGAGTCACCAAGATCGTCAGGATGTCTCACCGACCTAGCAAGCTCTAGCTGAAGTCAAAAGGAGCCCGCACAAGGGAGACATCATCGCCAACACGTCCTATCGATTGGGGTGTGATCTCACCAAAAGGAGTTGGTGTCGGCAAAGCAAGTGAGCTTCACTGTGGGGTCTCGACAAAGTCATAAGGTCTCCCTGACTATAAGTCTCTAAGCGCAAGAGATTGAGTTCGCTGAGATGTCTCGGCGATAGAGAAAGTCATGCCGACTGAAATAAAGCTTCGCCAAAGTAAAGCGCCTTCAGCATGAGGTCTGGCCGACAGGCCAAGGTCTTAGCGACAAGATGGTGGCTTGTGGTAGGATGGGGGATTCAAAATAAGGTCCCAACGATGCCGAGGGTCTTGCCGACCCAGGGGGATGTCTTTGATGTAAATTTTGCTTTCGACATGAGGTCTTGCCGAGAGTATAGTGCCTTGACGACATGAGAGGAGTTCGCCGTGACATCTCGCCTTCGTTCGAAAGTCTTGCCGACTCATGGTCTCGGCCAAAGAAAGTAATTTTTCCACGATGTCTCAGTGAAAGTATTAACTCTTTCCAAAAAGGAAGGGTCTCGAGGTAGCATTTTTCCTTCGCTATGATGTCTCCCTGATTGAAGATTTCTCGCCGAAGTGATGAACGCTCGGCAAGAAGTGGGAAGCTCGACAAGAGGTCTCGGCGAATGAAGCCCGTCTCCCCGAAGTGAAGTGAAAATTCCAAAGGATAGTGGGGTTTGGGAAGATGTCCCGCTGACAGAAGGGGGGTCACAGTGAAGGAAGATGTTTTTCGGAAAGACGTTTCACCGGCAGGGTTGATTCTTTCCAAAACGGAACAAGTTCAAGGTGACTAAAATAAGCTCGCTGAAAGGTCTCACCGACCCGGTAGTGTCTTGCCAACATGGACATGCTCGCCGAGACTCAGTGGGGCTCGCTAGGAGGTCTTCCCGAACACATATCTCTTGCCGACAGCGATGGAATTACCAAATGAAAAGGGTATCAGTGTGACTTAGTGGTGCTCGCTATGACTTTAGACCGATGTTGTTTGTCTTGTCAGTGTTGTTGGTGATATCAATATGACTTCTAAAGCTCGCTAAGACGTCTCACCGACTGTCACATGTTGTGTCGATAGTATTCAAAGGGGGATAATCACATTGGTGAGACACTTCCAGTGTCTCGCCGAGATGCGATTCTGATTAGAGGAGCTTTTGACCGTCTGAGGGATCCACGTGGAATGAACTAACCAATCATAAGGAGCCAAAGATGAACCATTGACGTTTTGACTAATTGATACCTCAGAAAAGAAGATCAACAAAACAAAGACAACGTGATCTTGCTCCAAAGTCAAAAGCATTGAAGGTAGCTCGGCAAAGGAGGTTCAAGGCAGACATGATACCAGGGAGTAAATGCGGTGGTTGCAGAAAGATCTGAAGAAGACCACTCCCGGAGGCAACTCTTCGCACCGACACAAACAGCAGGGATCCAATTGAACACAGCATTAACTACGTCAAAAAATCTAGGGATAGATCTTTTCTGGGTCTGATATTTTGTAAGCCCTAAGGGGGCCGACCCCCTTTTGTATATATGGCATTTCTTGCCTTTTTGTAAACAATTCGAACTGTGCATCCAGACGAGTTAGTGATTTTTAGAAATCCTTCCTCATCTAATGTATGCTTTGTAACTCAACTAGAATCTGAAATACAACACAGAGTTTACCTTGGAAGCTACTGTTAATGTTTGTATTATTCTCATTTCTATAATTTAGATTATGCAAGTTTTCAACTATTTTTTATAAGTTTGCACTCATCCCTTAAAGCTGTGAAATTTATCTTTCCTTTTTAAGATGTGTATGTGGATCAAACCTATTAAGAATGATGCATAAGTTTAAAAGAAGTTATGCGAGTAAGTGAAATGGTAGCATTAGGTTTCCTAGTGTATTTTCTTCTTGTTTCATTTCATGATTTCTTATCAGTTCAGTGTATCACCCTACGTTTTAATTTTCATTTTTATGTATTCTCCTTCTCCCTTTTCCTTACAAGATCAGTAGTTAGGTGATAACACAAAAGAATTCGGCCTTCTCCGGAGGTTCATTTCTATTCTTAGGTGACCCACAACTTGGAAAATTTCCCATGTTTCTCTAGAAATCTCAGTTTTCATAACTTTGCATAGGGTGCATTTTTTGGAGACAATAGTAACCTTTTGAATTATATCGTTTATGCACTTGAAACTAATTTAGGAGAGGTTAAAATGTACCTTTTTCCTTTCAATTCAAATCAATAAGCTCTACTTGATTGAGCTATAAGTGAAAATTTGGTAACAATTATCCTTAGTCTAATTGTTAAGCTAAGGCTTCTAATAAAACTTTAGAAAAATTTCTTCAAAAAATATTAACATGATAAAGATTAGCACACTCTATTGACATATGCATTTTGAGCCTATCACACAAGTATTTGTATGACAATTGTTGCTACCCCATATAATCTTGTGTATGGTGTTGATAACAACATGCCTTTAGAGTTGGAAATTACATCATTGTGAGTTTCCCTTAAAATTATTATTGATGATGATACTTATCATGACTAAAATCTAAATAAACTTGAATTTCTTGATGAGCATTAATTAAATTCTCTTGAAGACTTTCAAGAGTATAAAAAATATTTTTCTCATCAATATGGTCAAAATATTATGTATTGTTGTTTCAAAGTAGGTGATCTAGTTCTCTATGAGAATCAACAAAATGTGAACGCACCACCAAGAGAAAAATAGAAATTCAGCCCTAATTAATTGGGTTATTGCATTATCACTTTCATTTATGGTTCTAGTGCTTTTATCCTATCTGCGTTGGATGGTAAGCCTCTAAAAGAACTTGTCAATACAATGCATCTTCATCACTATTATGTATAAGGCATTCTATGTGACATTAGAATAACATTTGATCCTCAAACGATTGATTTCATTTATCCCATATCATTCAATCATGAGAATATATTATTTATGTTATGGTTAATGTATGTGTGATGTGTATTCATCTATGTTATATAATGTACATGCATTCATAAATTAATTACATTTTTATTAATTCCTCATGTGCTTTGTATTAAATTATTGAATTGTAAAGATCATTTCTTTAGAAGTAGTGTAGTCCATTTAGATATCTCAAAAAAATTTATTCATCATCTCAATTTCTCATATCAAATGTAGTGTTATTTAACTTTAGCTTAATTTTCTTAGTTGATTTATTTTGTCAGTATAGTAATAATAGTATTTTATTTTACATGAAATTTAATGTCTCATTAAATCATCATTCTATTTAATTTAATAAATATATATTTATTTTTTATTAGATCATGATAGTATTTAATTAAATATTATCTTCATAGCATAACCATGCACATATCCAATATATCTCAAAAATATATAATGTACATGTATATCTATGGTCACCACTATTGCAAAATTTGGTGTATAAGAAAAATAGGAGCACACATGTTAGAATCAAGGGGTATGTTTGTCTGAGCCCTCAGGTGCAAGAGGTCCCTCTAGCTATGCATGTGGCTTCCTAATGGAGGCTACAAACTATTTTTTTGTCTGAGACACACTTTGTGATGAAGCTTGTAGTCCTTTGATCTCCCCTCTTAGCAAATCTATCTCCTCCTTCAGCATAGAGACCTCCTCCCTTAGGGTTATCTCTTGCTCATGTGCCACTTTGAGATTATCCATAAGTTGTCTCACTTGGGGATGATCAAGATCAATAGCTATAGTGGTTTAAGCTCTCTATAACTCTACCTGAAGCTACTTAACCTTGCTCTAAAGAGAATCATGTCTCATATTGACCCTCTATACTCTTATCACTAATGTTTCTCTCTTCATAGTCAAGGTTTGAGTCTCAAGCACTCATTGATCATAATCTCCCATCATCATGGCTATCTTTCTCATCCATTGAACCTCTTGCACCCTTCCCTCCATATATGAAGTCCTAAGTTATACAATGGGATCAAAGACCAGGATGTGATGACCCATAGTTATTTATAGCCTATAAAAATCTAGCATTGGGCCCTTAGGTTGTATAGTCATGACCATCTCAATAATGACTCAGCCAATAAAATCAAGCCACCCTTGTGTCCACACTACAAAAAATAAAAAATAATGATCATTGATAATAGATAATATACATAAAATCATAATCAATAATGTTCACATCATATTCTAATCTATCATGAAAAACATCAACATAATGTTATTCAGGTCCCTAGGATAATAGTGTGGGTCTCGAGGTGTGGGAGTGCTACCAACAGTAATGCTAGGAATGGTGGCAACTACCAATGGTTGTCTTACAATGGTGCATGCATTTCTTGACTCGTCTCATTGCATCTACTAAAGAGGTGATGTTGCTAGAGATGTTGCTTTTGTGGGTACTATAGTTGGGGATCAACCCTTTATCATACTTGAGGCATCACCCCCTTTGTATCCTCCTCAACACTACTCATCTCATCCCTTGACCCTTATGAGCCAGAATCCCCTTTGGCGACATCCTCTAGGAAAATGGGCTACTAACTAAAATATTGCTACCAATAGATATACCCTTGTGTAACTCCCACATCATCCATATCAAGCAATGATTGCTCATCCTCTCCCTCACTATTTGGGTCACTAAGCACAACCTTGGCGATAGTGGGACATGGTCGATCTCCCACCCTAATTGTGCTATGATGTGATCTAATCTATGTTACCACAAGTTTCTAGGACGAAGATGGTAGGGGATGGGGGACACGTTTTGATGATGGGGATGGGAGGGAGGCTATTTTTAGGGGATGACTATTAAAAAATAGGAAAAACAAAAAAAAATATAGAAAATTTCAAATATTCATATGATAAGGAAACCATCATATACATTAGAGAACCTTAACACATAATATTAGAGTTTAATTGATATTTTCATTTCATAGAAAGCAATGCCAACAAACAAATGAATTTTTAATAAAATTTAATTAAAAAACATTGATAATGTGCACATACCATGTATATTATATAAAAATTACATCAAATTTCCCATAGGCTGCAAGTTTCAACTAAAAAATGATAAAAAAATAGAAATATGCATTTGTCCCTAATCAAAATCCCCTAATACTGCATCAAAATTGAAGTCTAACCTCACTATTACTATGAGAGGTTTTCTCATCTTGATCCAATAGAACCCCAAGTAATACATCATGTGCATCCTCATCATCAACATGTGTAGTATCTTCATGATCAACATCCCAAAATGTAGTTGGAGTTTGTCAATACTTAGGTGTCTATCGATCTTGAAGCTGCAAGGCACTATGCACATCCACTAGCTTCTCTAATCATCTAGAGGTAAGCCTATTCCTCTTGACTAACTAGATGAAGCTATGTGTAGACCAATTCCTCTCTGCAATAGAGGAACTGACAACCTATGAAAGGAGACGAACAACTTCCCACCTTTCACCTCTTCATCATCATATGGAGGCACTCTCCTAGGTCTTGTTGCATACCATTTGGGAATTTTGTTGGGAAAATGCGTCTCAACCTTGCAAACTGTTGATATGTGAGCACGACGGGTATAGGGGTCTTGGGGCCGTTTGCACCCATAGGGACTCAGGGGTAGTACCCCCAAAAACTAAATTTTATGTATATTTTATTATTGTAAATCTAGAGTGTTTATCATTAGGTCTCAGATTTGATAGTCGATATTTTATTGGCTTGACTTGACCTAGAAGGCAACCCTATTTTATGAGGGTTTTGTATTATGACTATGTATTGTGATGTATTCTGAGAGTTTAATACCAGTCATGTTGCTTCTGGATATTTGGCTAGTGATACTCCTGTGAGAAGCTTGCTTTGCAAGTATGTTGTAATCTTCATGATTTTTGAATAATATATTGGGTGACTTTTAGAGCATGGGGTTTTTCTTCCGAAAGGTTTTTCACCACGTAAATCACTGTGTTGCACGATATGCATGATATTTATGTTTATTTATTTTTATTTATGTTTATTTATGTTTTAGTTTATGTAATTATTTAAAAGATCTGTAAAGTTTTGCATTATCCTCATCTCAAGATTAGTGTATTCCAAGTTTTTCTGCTACCCTAGCTTCCTTACAATTTAGAGTGTAGGAAATAATATGAAGTGGGTTTTTCATAGTGTCCTACTATCACATCATAATGGGCCTAATGTGCTCCTCATAAAATCCCAAATTGGTTTCCCTGCTATGAATTAATTTCTTCATTTGTCCAAGCATGTTGTCAAATGTCTCATAAATCTCTTCAAGGCTAGGAGAGTCTGTATCATCATATCTTATCACCCACACAAAAGTGAGATAATGGAGGAAATATATTTGTAAAGATTCAAGAATGAACATTATTTAATAAATTTACAAGTTATAAAATTAGAAATAATAAAAAATAATAAAATCAACAACTTATTAATTTCTTATCAATAGTAAAATGAAAATCATAAAATAAATACTAAAATTAGCAATGTATCAGTTAATAATAAAATCAAAAATTTGATACTAAAAATAAAAAATTCATTAAATCATAAAAACAACAATCTTGTACCTCATTGTGGACCATCAATCATTGTTGAGGATAATTTGTTTGATACCTTTTACTTTAGTTGTGTTTGCCTCTAGCCATCTAGCCCACTTTGAATTAACAACCATCAATTGAAGAGGCTCCTACACCTCAATCATCCTCTCCAAAAAAATAAAGTAGCTAGCATATTTGGTATACATAGGCTTGAGGAATTCCTTCCTCAAAAAAGTCTTAAGCAAAGCAAGTGATGTGTGATGATTGCAAATAAACATTTGAGCACCTTTGGATTTTAACACCACTTCCTTCACCAAATCTATTTTTCCAATGTCTTTCAATGTTGTTCAATGCATGAACACAACATGGGGTCCAAAAAGTGTGCTTGTAAGCTCACCTTCCACCATTAAGCCAACTAGCTTGTATACACAGGCTGAATCAGTCACTACTTGTACAATATTAGAAGGTCCAACCTATTCTATAACATCCTTCAAAATCTAAAACTAGAAGCATGCATCCTTCCTCTTACCCAAAAAATCAATAGCTCCAAGAAAATAAGATCATGTTGAACATGTGACAATAACATTGATGATTGGTTGATGTCTAATATTAGTCCACCCGTCCATAATGATAGAGCAACCATCCCTTATCCAAACTTGTCTCATCTCCTCCATCATTATACTCACCTTGGAATACTCCTTTCCAAGGAGTGAGGTGTGTAGCTTATAATCTCCTGGGGGAATATATAAAGGACCAACAACAAGTGCATCTTTGAACATTTGTTTTAAAAAAGAACATGCCACATCAAATGGTATAGCATTAGCATAGAAAAATTTGGAAATAAAACTATGAGCTACATCTCCTAATTGCATGTTGAACATGCTAGCAACACTAGTGCACCCTTTTCTTTCCACTTTGACTCTCAAGGACAACACTCCTAGATTTGGTAGTTGTAGCACTAAAAATTGAACTAGTAGGCTACAAAGAATCCATTGACATTACTATTTTTTGGATTCACCCTCCATGTGCAACCTAGTCACCTTGACCTTCTTGGCTAATGTTATGGTTTTTCATATTTTTACCCCTTGACAAGTTATTCCTAAAATATAGGAGTAAACCCTTGTGTATTTTCCCTTCTAGTCCTCCTTACAAATATGACACAACCATACCCTACTCCTTGCTGAACTTTTTAGGGGTTTTTGGGTTAAATGGGCCCTTTGCATACTTTGTCAAGAGGTGAGAAGGGAATTGAAAAGGATTTCTTAAACTTTGTGTCCTTAAAATAGTCACATTCCTTGAAGAACTTCCATGGTACATTTGTTCAATTTCAATTTCTCGACCCTCACTCCTGCTAGTGCTTATTGTTTTTTTTTTTTGTGTTGCAATGTAAATGACAACTACAAGTGCAAACATAAACATAGACACAAAAAAAACACTCCTAAGTATTTGAAATTTTAACAAAAAAAAAAAAAATTGTAAAAATAACCAAAAAAGAATGAACTTATCTCAAATGATGGAGGCTTAATGTTCTTTTTCCCTTTTCTTACTTCTCTTTTCTTCTATCACTTTATTTCCCACAACTGTGCTCTTCTTCTTTTGACTCTTCACAATTTCACAAATGAAACAAATGAGTTGTTTTTTTTGTTTTGAATGTTATATTGTTGTTTTTTAGGTTTAGGTTTAAAGCAAAGGCCTCCCATTCCCCTTTACCTTTTAATAGTTTTATGTTTTTTAAAATAAAATCATAACTTTTTGGGTCATAGGGATCAGCTAGCCATCCCTAAGATGGTTGAGGGACATCCAGGTGTCCCCTGGCTGTCCTGGGATGGTTGGTTGTCCCATACCATTTTTGGCTTCCTAACATGCATCCTTGAGATGTTTCCTATTTTTAGGGGAAAATCAGAGATGACACGAGGATTTTTTTAAGGTGTCCTCACATCTTTGAGATATTTTTGATTGGGGACACCCCCAAATTTGTCGAGTATGCATCCTTGAGTAACATAGGATCTAATATATGTGGGATAGGTTGGCAACCCCTGTTGAACCAAACCAGACTAGATCTCATAACACACCTATAGTAAAATGGCATGATGATATAGTCAGATCGGTCGACTAAGAAACAATATTGCTACATGTGGGCCATCTATCTTTTCATACCTAGTCATATTTTCATGTCTATTTAGGGACTCAATGTAGGAGTTAATGGTGAACTCCTGAACACCTTAGGATCGCCTGCAAGACAAAAAATAACTTCCACAAGAGAGAAATGGAAAACATATCATGCTATGATTATGGATGCAAGATTTCCACATTGAATGTATGATATACATATGATGCCTTGCTTATATAATAAAGTTGTGATATAGAATTAGACAAGATCTTGGCATGTGTCTTAATCATGTACAATGAGACAACTAGCTCAATAATTATTAAATGACTTAGGACACAAGTATTAAATTCTAAAAGATAAGGTAATATCTAGTGATAACTAACACTATCTAGAAAGATTCCCTCCTAGGACCTAAGAAGACTTAACATGTAAATAGGACCTAGATAGGTAAAACACCTATTTACACAAACACCCCCTTAAGTATAACTTATGGATTATTATTATGCAAATATGCAAAGATGGGTGACAATAATGAATCTATGTTAGGTACCCATGTAGAAACAAAGAAAAGGAGAAAACTCAGTGGAACAAAAATCTCCCTAAAAGAGATAAAAAAATAAGATGCTCTTAGTGAACAATGAGAAGGACAAAACCCCATGCAAGGAAAAAGACTCCAATAAAGAGAAGAAGAGAGACCATGTATCCCCCGCTCAATATAGAGTCTCTTGCGATGATGGTAGATGCTCGACATTAAATGCTAAAGATGATCCAAGGTTGTAGAACAATGTTCCTCCCCTAAAGAAGAAATAAAATAAAAATGATATGCAAGATGTCTTCCCATTCCTTAAAGGAAGATGTAGGGAGAAGGATGATATGTGATGTATTTGAAGAATGATCACATATCTCCATGTTGATTTTGAATGGTGTAACACTCCAAATAGGTGTTATAGGCCACACTACCAAAGAATACAATCCAAAATATCCTAGAAGTGATTCTAGAACACAATCCAAAGACAAAGATATATCCTATGAAGAAAAAGAAACCTCCTCCAAATGTTTTCCAAAAGAATCCACACTCATATCAAACTATGAAGGATGATCACATGTAGAGAATGAAAAAGATGGGCAGAGTGTTCCCTCATAACAACTAAAGAGGATCATCTCCATCAAAGAGAAGATGAATGCAATCAAAGATGTCTCCCAAATTTGAAATGTAGGACTCACAAAAGAAACCACCAATGTTTGTCAAGTACTCATCCTAGGTAGCCATCTCTAGAAGATTATGTATGTCTTGCTACATTGAATCACATGGAGCCAAAAGTATAGAATCAAAAGCATCCTCAAGTAAAAAAATAGATGAAGGAGATGGAACATCAACACATATCACTCAATCCTTATAAAGAATTGTTGAGAATGAAGGTAAATTATGTAGCTTTAAAACTTGTAAACCCTATGATACTTTAGATTTAAATAAGTATTCTTTGTTCAATTCTTTGTAGATGATTATCTGTTTAGATTCTTTTTACCATTAGTAGAAAGTAGACAGAAGTTGTAGAAGAATAAGACCAGAAGAAAGAAGTTACACAACATATACCGTGGAGAAACCCTTTTGGGAAAAAAACTCCACCAAGAATCATTGTATTATTTAATCTTAGAATAAGATTATAATAATTCCAATCCTTACTTGAGATGCTTCTTTTTCCTTCAACAAATCTTTTTCACAACTTGCAATAAAATATGATGAAACCCTCTTCAACCTGCTACAAATAAATAGACAAATATCTGCCTTGTAAACTCCAAAGAGTTGACAATTACAAGAGGATAAAGATCCTCACAAATATCTATGCCATAATGGTGCAAGTAGAGTTTCTCCATGAAAAATAATGTCAAACCAAGCCCTTAATCAATTTGGGCATCCCAAACTGAAGTCTTAATTGATTGGCGATTACGAAGATATCTTAGAAGCTTATCCTCAAAGTTGGAACCCACAAATGGCCCACTTAACTCGGCCTTATAAAATATCTTTTCATGCAAAAGTGTTGACTCCAGGTTGCCAACGTGGGCACCCAAAGTGGGTCCAAGTCAATCTTTGCTAACTGAAGCATATCTCTCCACCTTTCATGCAAATATCATGCATGAATGATCATCCCTTGTTAACTGAAATTATCAACCTATTATCTATCATGCAACTGAAGTCATTACCCATTCAACTCAAGTCAACTACATGCAACTCAAAATAACTAACATGCAACTAAAGATAATTGAACCATAACTGAACTAAAACTGAACTGATAGTGCCACTCCACATACATTGTAATTATCAATCCCTATTTTGTAGGAACACGACATGCATTACATAAGAGTTATCAATCCATCAAACAATTAACTGAAACCAAGTGCGTCCCACCTCCCATGTGTGCATCTGTGTGCTCCTATTTTACAGGAACTCTCCTAGGGCGTCCACACATGTTCCTATTATTTAGGAATAATTACAAATTTTAGTTTACATGTGCATTTCATTCGAATTTAATCTCTTTCTAATCCTAGTGTTGGGGAACACTTTCTAAGGACTTAGGAGATACATGAAATATGTTTAGAATGCAATTAAATGGCATCCTATTTCCAACAAGAATATCAAGATTTAAATAACCATATTGAATCTTCCCAAAATTTCCCACACAAGATGCCTCAATGGGAACATTAATCAAATCATCAAGAAAAAAATGTGAGAAGGTGTAGACCCGAGATTGGTGATCAACCTCCCCAACTGCAACTATATTATTTATATGCAAATATCAGATTATGACATTATTTGATGTGAACTCGACACTCTTGCTTGCTCCACCATGTGTGATCTAATAGATAGAAAGGATATTGGTTGAAAATGAAGGCACACAAAGAAAATCATTAAATGCTTCATCATCTATGTCAATGGATTTCTTCCCAAAAATATGCATATATGTGTTGTTAGCCATTAAGATGTGTGGTGATGAACAAGTATCAAATAAAGTGTCATGACCCTTATTTTCAGCAATTAATTTATAATTCAATATTACTCTTTTAATGATCATTGATCGAATTTTGACTCATGTGTGTGATAGGACTGGGGCAATTTGTGGTGAAAGGAATCTGCACACGTAGGAACCTAGTTGGAATTATAGTTGCAATTTTCTTTACATAAATAAATTATGGGGTTGTTAGTTCCATGTTCCTTAAAATGAGATTTTTAAAAAGGTTATGACAGCAATAAAACAGTCGTAAGAGAAAAATCAATATGTTGCGGCTTTAATAAATTTTGTTTTCAGATTTGGGTTTCTCTAAAAATTTTACAGATGGTGCGAAACCAAGTCTTTTAAAACATATCAAAATATCAGCCATACCCAGTTTGTCAATTTTTTGTTGTGATTAATTTAGTGACTATCTATCTCTGTTGCATTCATTTTAATTAGTTCCTGAGACTAGAGTTTGGTTATAAGAAACCTGTTATTTGTGGAATTTTATGTTGTTATGTCTAATTCATGATGATTTGGGGCTTCCCCAACCGCACCTCCTCATGAGGTGTCATCAATCCTTCTTTGAGGCTTACTTGTCTATCATGAGACTTTGAAATTGTTTTGATATATGTCTGTTTTACTTGTCGATAAGGTTGTGTGTGTGTGTGAATAATTATTTGTGAACGTGATTATTTTATGTCCCCAATCATAGATCACAATTTCCTAATTCAACATGATCTTCCAAGAATAGTGTCATACTTATCTATATTACTCTATATCTATATTCATCACTTGCTTTAGAACCATAACCACCAAGAACTTTTAGTGAGAGCGTATTATTCCTCATATAATGAGAATGGGGAAATATTCTATTTAAATCTAGAAATATGCTTCCCTATTCTTGCAGAAATAATTAATGTGTATGCTTTAATCACTCTCTTCACTTATGTGACATGAACATGCTCAACAAAACACATGATTCATAAAGATGTGAATAATAATATAGAAGTTTTGAATATTTAAATGATGAGCATAGTAGATGATTACACATTTTGAACATCTCATAGAGAGAATAGTATTCAAAATCAAGATGGTAATTCTAGATGAAGGGAAACGATCTATCAAGATAGGTTAATTTGGAACGTCTCAAGTTGGATACTGAGAAGATGGTAGAGATACAAACTTGATGAGAGCCTTAAGGCTAATAAATCTTAAATCCTTTTAAATTGTATGTCATTTAAACTCAAATCAGAAGGATTGTTTATATTCATGCATTAAGAACCCTCATTCATGTATATAATGTCAGTTGCTTATTTTGATGACTAAGGAGATTCATTATAAAGGTAGAATGCTTGTTTAATGGAATTTGATTATCTTTTCCATGTAAGAGAGGTAATGCTTGCTCATAAAACCCTTGAACACGTCTCTTCATGATATTTGGATAGGAGGAAATGTGGTACGAAATTACTTTACTTACGAATGTATATTCATGTTTACCCATATATATGAATATGCATACATACATGAGTTATACCTTCTTTATTTATCATGCTAGTACTTGCATGTTCTTCATTGATCCACTTCATTTCTTGATATGTTCATGTGAAAATATTGTTGGATGATTTCATGCAAGTAGTCATGTTATCTTGAAAGCAAACTAGTACCTGCTAAGATTACTTGATGTTTTATGAAAAGATGGTCTTAGCAACCTCAGCAGTAATTTAACATGAAGTCTTTATGACTGTATGTATGAGCACAAACATCAAGTATGTTGTTGTTTTTGGTGTGAATTTTATGGGCATTTCGATATGTATGTACATATTTTAATGGCTACCTACTATATTTGAGCTAACATATTTGATGAAGATTTCAAGATTCAAGAAGCATTCAAGTCAAGATCTATCACAATCAAGCAAGAGCTTAATGCTAGAGTTTCAATGAGTTGCAACATCATAATTTGATCATTCTTCATTCATGTATATTATTTCATTTCATTTTAAGGGTTGATTACCAAAACGGGGTTTGACCAAGGAAAACCCCTATTCACTAACATTTTCTTGCAGGTCTAGGTGGTTGACACATGGATGAGCAAGTCTTTCTTATGTAAACATCCTTAGGTTGGTCAGTTATGTTGTACCTATAAGTTATTTACTTTGAATAAAGATGATTCTCATTTATACTGATAAATGACTTATCTGAGATTTTGTTGATATACCTTGATTCATTGATATGCATGTTATTCCATTTGATTAAGTGATTGAAAATTATTTAATTATTCCTCTTTATTCCCACCATTATATAATTATTTGGTTCTATTAAATTATTTTGGAAATTAAGGATTATAATTAGTAAGTGTGATATATGGTCCCTTTACATAAAGTGAACATACTCTCTACTAAATCCATGTGACGTGAGGCTCCTAAATCAAGTATCCAGCTCTCTTACTCATAATTTGCAATTGCAACAAGCACTTTCCCTTTATGTTTATCAAACTTTGATGATGAAGAAGAAGATGAACCATTTGATGAAGAAGAGTTGATTTGAGTCTTCTTAAGAATATGCTTCAACTCATCAATATAATTTGAATAACATTGATGTTTAGTATGACATGTTTTATTGCAATATGCATATGTATTATTTTCCTTCTAGATTCTTTATGTGGTTTCTCCTTTTCATTCTTTTTCTTCTTATCAAGATTTTTTTTATTCTTTTTTGTACATTAGAATCAATAGCCAACAATTCTTATGACTTGGAAGACTTGATTATACCCATTTGCATTAACTTCACTTCCTCTTGGATTAGGAGATTTACAAAGTTGTCAAACTTAAGATCAACATATGATGCTCCCATAGAAATTTGATTGGTATGAGATCCAAAAGTAAATACTAAATACTCAGGACAAAGCTTCGATAAAACATTCAAAATCAATTGTAAATCCTTTTTATCAATATTGCAATACTTCAGCTATGTTCAAGATTAGTTGTTTAGTCTTAGAGATAGTCTTGGATGTGGTCATTTTTTTTAGGATCAAGATTCATCAAATCATTATCGATATAATATCTCCTAATCTTATCATGTTTACAATACAATTTCTCAAAATTCTCCCAAGCCTCTTTAGGTGTTTTGCATGACTCAACATGAAATTGTAAATCAAATGAGACTAATAAACATATGCATCCAAGTGTTTTCTCACAATCAAGCTCCCATTTTTCCAATTCTTTAGCATCAGTAGGTTGAGGAATAGTTTCCTTTAGATAGCCTAGGAAAACCTTCCCCATGAGATAATTCCATACTAATTCTCTCCATGAAGCATAATTATATGGAGTTAGGAGTTTAATTTAAGATTTCCTCATTGCAAGAACACACAAAAAGAAAAAGGAAACTTAATCAACCACTATAAAATTACCCCCAAGATTACTCAATCAAGAAAACCCCATAGCAATATATGGTCCTGCGACATTTTATACTTGTTGTGATTATAGGTGTCACTTGCCAACAACAATGAAGTGGACTTGATATTAGTGCTTACATATGTCAAGTTTGGGCATAAGGTCAAAGTAAAAAATTTACACAAAATAAGATTAATTTGGTAACACCACTAGAAAGTACATGAAAAATTATGTACTTACAAAAAATTCACTCAAAAATGTTACCATATAGGAGCAAGAATAGAGCCCTGAAGTTCCCAAAATGAGAACAAATCAGTAACACCTATGAGAATCTATAATTTTTGGAAAAACCAAGAACCAAAATAAAAGACCAATTGCACCACGATGAAGAGCACAAAATTCTACCCCAAATAAAATAAAAAAACTCAAGAAAAGGAATCTATATGACCATGTTAGGAGCCTCCAAAGTTGGACTACAAAATAAAAAATTGCATTAGAGAGGGGGGGAAAAAATCCTAAGAGTTGTTGACGTCACTGTTGACATAGTGTTGACATTAGCAGTTCACTAGGTTAAATTTGATAGCTTCCTAGCCAACATTGAAATCTATGAAGGAATCTGGGAGACTGACAAAATATTTTCTTTAAATGTTGGACAATGCTTTTTATAAACTAGAATATTTTGCGGGTTTGGTAGTTTGAAGTGGGGCCGCATTGGGTGAATGATGGCCATTTTGTAGTGAATAGGTCACTGCACGGTGATATCCTAGCAGATAAGGTACTCTATGTACCTTCTATAGCTATGCAGATCTATTTTCTGTAGATTTATTTTTTAAACCAAAAATTTTCCAAAAAATGACTTTAGGACAACCCCAAAAAATTAACAATTATTTTTTCACATTCGACTAATTTTGCCTACCAACAACCTAATTTTTTTGGCCACAACTAGCCATATGACTCTGTGATCGGTTGTATGACCAAATGGGGGAAAAAAATTATAAGGCCTGAGACAAAGTGCTTGGATTTTTGCGATTTAGCAGTTGATCTTAATGTTTTCAAGCCTTTTGAACATAATGGCAGGGTCTATTTTGGTTAGAAATTAGAAAAATATTTGCTAAATTGCAACCTTGGGAATGAAATTAATTGAAACCCTAATTTTGTAATAACTCCTTTAATTCTAATCCAATTTCCTTTAAATTTATATTGTAGTAGATTTAATATTATTTTCAACAACCCTTCAAAAATAAGGAAAATAATTGATGGAATAAGAGAGATATGCACTTCCCAAAGTGACCTCTAGAATTAAAAAAAAATACCTTTCCTTCACAATGCAAAGATCATACTTTGATACAACTTGTAATAAAATCACTTACACAGTAGAACAATATAATAGGAAATATGCTGCAAATACTTGATAATAACATGCCACTTTGAGGGGGTAACCTCTAATCCACTTTTATAAGCGTACCTCTAATAGTCTTCAATAAGAAATAATACTCAACATGATGATAATAACTAGTTACTAGGTCCTATATATACCTAATTATGCCTTGGCTACCACCTTGGCCAACTCATATACTTAACTATATAACCCCTAGAATGACCTAACAACCTATATATAATTATAATTATAATGATTATATAACTTATTTAGAGTTAAGGCAACCATAAGTCCCAATATAATTAATTAGTCAACCTTTGAAATCTTGGGTTGTTTGTGTTTCAAAAGTAGTTATTTTATCTTGTTTTTGTACATATGCAGATTTAATAATTTTTGGTTTTAATAAGTGGAAAATTATTTCTAGATTAGTCCTTTCAATCAATTTCAAGTCCTTGAACATATAATCTCATATATGGGAGAGTCCAAAGTTGGTCTAACTCTTGTAGAGTTCATACCCAAGGAAAAAAAGATAAGGCATAATTTATTCAATTCATTACACATTAATCATTGTGCACAATGTTAGTAATTATATATTTGGTCTATATTTTAGAATCTAGGGTTAGTTTAGTTTGTAGAAAGCTTCGACTTTGATGTAGAAGCATCTCAAAGGTCATGCAATCTTGTATCATCTATAAATATTTCCTTAATATTTTTCTTTCTTGTCATTGTTGTTTTATTCTCATCACAAATCCATTTTCTTGTTTCATACCTTTGATTACTCACACAAAACTATAAACAATCACCATCTTGTGTGGTATCATGTGTCACTCATAGAGCCTCCAAATTAAAATCACATTATTAGAATGGTATGTTGAAAATGTCCATATTTCTAATTTATACTTTGATAATCTATAATGTGTTATTTTGTAAGGAGGGCCCTCATTTAGACCAAGTGCCTTTATATTTAAATTTTGCACTAATTTGTAAGGTCTCTCATTTGCAAATTGGACCTAAGGAAGATCATTGGGCATAATACCATCTATGTAATTGGGGCCATCTTCTTACATCCAAGAATCTATATAAAAGGAAGAAAACCAATTGATGAAGATTAGCAAGGAGAATGAACAAAGCATATTAAAGATTAGACATTAGAGAGGGATGCAAATATTTGAATGTACTTGTGAAATTATATTTTACATGGAACATGTTGATGGTGAAATTGACACAGCAACAAGCAGGAAAGATGTAATCACCTTACCTCTCATGAAAAAGACAAATGATCATTAAATTGGTCGCCTTCCAAGGTCCTAGATGTTGGGTCACAACGTTGCTATTTTGTTGAGTGGTCAATGAGGATGTAATGTTCAAGGGGCCTATTGGTTATTGAGCCTCTTGTTTGCTTCAAGATTGGGCTCCTATCTAAACCTACTCTAACCGAGGGGTATAAAAAAGGGGCAAAAGATAGATCAGGGACACAAGAGAGAAAAGAATATTGATTCATTTAGTTAACCAAACCTGTTACTTTCCAAGGAATTACTAAACTAGAACTGCAAAACAACTTAGCCTATAATCGATACAAAGTTTCATTCATTCACAGTACAAATATTAATGGCAAATTGCAAATCATAGTTTGAACGAAATAAAAGATAAACTTTATTCATTCCTTGATAGCTTTAAATCAAACAGTTAATAGAACAAACATCACTCCCAAGAACAACTTAAAGCAGGTTTAAATCTGGGTGCTTCTATTGTTGCAAAACAGATAAACAACATTTACAAATCTGGCAAGCTTCACGAGTGCACAAAAACCAATGTTTTTGAGTTAACTCAGTTAAACTAAGAATACAATAAATTTTATCATCTATCCTACTGCTAAACTGCTGAAAAACTTCTAACTAAATTGTCCAACCGATTTCCTAAAAATCTAACCCCTTCCAAGTGAGCAGATTTTACAATTAATAGCTCAACTCATTCCATAATTTTTGCTAAAAACAACTCATCAAAAAAGAAACTTTCAATTTCAACCCTTGTTTCACTCCAGTTGACTTCAGTTTGAAACTATATTCCAGGGTGATTCAGGTTAGCAATTACACTTTCCAACTGCACTTTGAGTTCTCTTCTTGTTGTATAATGTCAATCAGCGTCTTTTCCAGAAATTGCTCCAAATGGGACCTCCAAATGCTCAATGCACTGCCAGTTGATGACTGCACGTTTGTTTCACAAATTATCTCGAAAATCTTTTGCAAACTTCAACAACACCTGTAATATCAAGTGCATTAATTCATTTATAAAAATTAATCAATTCAGAACATTTAATTAATTCTAAAACTAATTAAATATCTTAGGACATTTCAATATCATTTAATCAACATAACTGAAATACTTTGAAACCCTTTTTAAATTAATGATATGTATGGATTTGATATCCATATGTCGTTTGCTCCTTCGAATCTGAAATTACCTGCAAAACACATTGATTCACCGAGTTAAGCTCTGTCATAACAAACACAAATTAACCATTAAAATTAATTTGATTCATGACTAATTTGCACAAGATCAAATAATATGAATTAAATAATCTTGTTTCCCTCCTCGGATGCAGAGTTCCTGTAGGCATCAAAGCTTATAATAAGCAACACCAGATATGAGACTATTTCGTTTTGGAGACATACATAAAAAAAAAAAGATTAAAATCCATTCACAATGTGAAAAATAAAGCTCGATCAAAGTAATTTCATGCCGGTTCTCGCCCTGTATTTCCTCACATTTTGCATGTATGACTACCTGGGCAGTTGCCATTGCTTAAAAGTTTCTAAAAATCTTCGCAACATATCCATTTTATGTTAATTCTGCAATCTTCTCCGCAATATTATTTTCTGCAATCATCATTTCTTTGATGCAATCTGTTGAACAGATTACTCTCTGTATTTGTGCTTCCCTCTGTGGCATCGACATTCATTTTATACCTGTTTTGGTCAGCAAATCCTTTTCCTAACGCGGTCAGGTATGCTTCCATCTTTCGATGAGCATTCACATGCTTAAGAATTTCCAAACCCTTCGCCATGCTTAACCAGTGATTATGACGCTCCATGAGACATCTTTCTGAGGCACTTTGTTAAACAGTTCACACGCCATTCAATGCTTTCATATTCTGTATGTATACTTTAGACAAAGGTTGTGGGAATTCGTTCTAAAATTGCCGTCTTTTGTGCCCATACTGCAGTCATCGCAAATCAAACCATGGCCTCTCTATGTGTGTATGACGCGGCTTTTTCCAACGCAACCATCTTTGTGCATCCACATTTTTCCTTAAAGAGGATGCAGGTTTATCGTGGAGTTTAGCCTTACATCTGCCAGTTGCATTTGTTTGAAAGTTTCAAAGCCTTCATCAACAGTTCCATTTTATGCATATCGTGCAACATTGCATTTCATGAGGCGACATACTCTTATGAGGCATTTTGTCGAACAGTTCACTCGCCTTGCCCTGCTTCCACATTTTATATGCACGTTTCTATGTTTCACATATTGTATTTGAATATGCCGGCAAAGGTTGTGGAATTCGGCTTTACATCTGCTAATAGCATTTGCTTAAATGTTTCCTACGCCTTGTCTATGCTTGCACATTCTGCCTCAAACAGTTCGTCAGGGGATTGATTTTAATTCTCTACATTTTGCACAGGCAGAGTATGGAAACATCCAGCGCTGATCACGAAAATCCCAGATTCTCCGGATGATCTCATCGCAGACGGAAAGAGTCTTCTTCTTTAGAAACTCTGTTTTTGCTGTTTCCATTTATTGTAGACGATTCTATTTCCACTCTCTGTAACTGTTATTTAAAACCCCTTTACCCATCGTTCTGGGCATGAGAGAATACACAGAGCATTTTAAGATTTCTCTTGGTATCAGAGCAACGCTCCTCTGCGTTGTTGTTTGCCCATCTCCCCTCCCCTCTATGTTGCAGCCTGCACACTCTGTTCTTCCCACACCTCACCCTGCATTCTGTTTGTTCTTCCCGTCATGGCCGCCTCTACCACCAGTGCCTCCCACACACCCACCTCCCCACGCTCCCCACACTCCCCACCTCCACCCTCCTCTGCTCTCCAACCAATTCCCCTTCACCATGCGATCTTTGTCAAACTGGATCACAAAAATTACCTTCTCTAGCGCACGCAGTTTCCCTCGCTTCTCCAAGGCTATGACCTGGAAGGCTACGTTGATGGGACCATTGTTTGTCCCCCTCATACTCTCTCTCTGACAGATCTGACGCCGAATCCTGCCTATCTTGCCTAGCGCAAGCCAGACAAGATCCTTCTTGGATGGTTGCTCTCTGCCCTTGCTCACGATACTCTAGCGACTGTTGTTGGCCTTGATACCCCGCGTGTTGTTTGGCTCGCTCTAGAGAAGCGCTTTGCTTCCCATTCCAAAGCACGATTCATGCAACTTCATCGCGAACTCCAGACCATCCGTAAGGGCACTCTCTCCATGGCTGACTACCTCCAGCGTGCCAAACAATTGGCCAACACCCTTGCAGCTTCAGGACAAACCATCTGCGATTCGGATCTGCAGCAGATTATCTTGAGCGGTCTCGAGTCCGCCTACGATGTTGTCGTCACTTCTCTAACATCCACGCTTGACACCATTGATATGGACGATTTTCAAGCCCATCTGCTCGCTTTTGAGATGTGCATCGATGCCCAACAAGCCCTCCTTTAGCAACACCCAGTGGCCAATGTCGCCACCCATAATCGTGCTCCCAAACCTTCTTCTCAGCACAATAATCACGGAAGGAACCACAATAATTGAGGCCGTGGGAACAACAATCGTGGTCAACGCCCTCCACCCATGCCTATTCTTCAGATTTGATAAAACCTATCAGGAGATGCCCCAGTCGGCTACCCCCCCCCCTCTGCATATGTGGCAGCACCCTATACCTATCATCACTATGGCGTCCCTCATTAACAGTCTTCTTCCTATGCACCGTCTTAGATTTCAGTCGATCCTAACTTGTATCTTGATAGTGGAGCTACTAATCATGTCACCCCAGACTTGAGTAACCTACAGATTCACCATGAGTATGATGGCCCTAACAAGCTTCACGTTGGTAATGGCTCTAAACTCTCTATTTCTCACATTGGTAGATCTCAAATTTATCATTCCTCACGTTTATTTCATCTCAATGATATTTTGCATGTCCCTAATGTCACGGCTAACCTTCTCTCTATTTCAAAATTTGCCTCTGACAATGATGTCTTTTTTGAATTTCATCCACACTTTTTCCTTGTAAAGGATCGGTGCACGGGGCTGGTAGTTCTTCGCGGGCAGCATAAGGATGGTCTCTATCGCCTCTCTTCGAGTGTTTCTCCACCCTCTCATACCCCTTCTACAGCCTTTGTTGGTGAACAAACTTCTCTTGAGATATGGCATTAGCGATTAGGTCACCCTATGCCACGAACTGTTCAGCATATTGTCGGAGTCGAGTCACTTCCTATTAGTTAGAATAAATTGGGTCTTTGTAGTCCATGTCAAGTCAGTAAGAGTCACCAATTGTCATTTAATTTTAGTTCTACTATTTGCACACATCCTTTGGAGTTAATTGTTTTTGATATTTGGGGTCCTTCTCCCTATGTCTCTTATGATGGATTTCGTTTTTATTTAATTTTTGTGGATATTTACAGTAGATATGCGTGGCTCTTTCCATTATCTCATAAATCAAACGCACTACCTACATTCATTAATTTCAAGACTAAAATTGAGAATCTACTCGGCCATAAAATCAAAACCTTCCAATCCAACAATGGGGGGGAATTTATTAAATTTAAACCCTTTTTGGCCTCCCAGGGAATCACACAACGTTTTTCCTATCCCTACACCCCACAACAAAATGGTTTAGCCGAGCGCCGACACAAGCACATTGTGGACACTGGTCTTACCCTCCTTCATACGACTTTCGTTCCCTTCATCTATTGGACCGATGCATTCCTTGCGGCCTGTTACTTGGTGAACCGGTTGCCCACCCCCATCCTCAACAATCGGTCCCCCCTTCAGTGTCTGTTTAACACGGGTCCTAACTATTGAGCGATGCGTGTCTTTGGGTGCCTTTGTTTTCCCTACCTTTGTCCCTATAGCTCTAATAAGCTTGACTCACGTTCTCTCCCTTGTGTCTTCTTGGGTTACAGTTTGGTTCACAAAGGCTATAAATGTCTCCATCTTCCCACCAACAGGATGTATATCTCTCGGCATGTTGTGTTTGATGAAGGGACCTATCCGTTTGTTGCTCGCCAGAATGCACCATCATTGGGCTTGATCTCTGCACCATCCCTTGTATCCACTCTCCCACTTTATCACTCACCTGCATCTAGTGTGTCTTCACCTCCCTTGCAAGGACCTCACCATGGTCTCTCTATCCCCCTAGATGCCTCACCTTCTTCTCGTCATGACCCCCCTACCCGAGTTGAGTCTGCTCCCCCCACCTCAGTGATTTCGGCCCCACCATCTCCTAGCCGTGACCCCCCTTCCTCCCTTTTGTCGTTACCTTCGCCAAGCTCGATGGTTCCTCCTACAAATGTGCATCCAATGGTCACAAGGTCCAAACATGGAATTTTTCGGCCCAAGGCATACAGTGCTACTAAGCACCCCTTATCTCCTGATGATATTGATAAGCCCACATGTTTTTCCCAAGCCAAAATGGACCCACAGTGGCGCTTGGCTATGGATAATGAAATTAATGCTCTTCTCCAGAATGGGACATGGAGCCTAGTCCCACCCAAGCCCCACTTAAATGTTGTTGGGTGCAAATGGGTTTTAAATTGAAAAAGAAAGCAGATGGCTCAATTTATCGCTACAAAGCACGACTAGTTGCCAAGGGGTTCAATCAGCAGGAAGGAATTGACTATGGGGAGACTTTCAATCCTGTGGTCAAACCCTGCACCATTCGTACAATTCTCACTATTGCACTCTCTATGGGTTGGCCCCTTCACCAACTCGATGTGCAAAATGCTTTCCTCCATGGTGTCCTTGAGGAGGAGGTTTACATGAAGCAACCACCTGGCTACATTGATCCCCAGTTTCCTACTCATGTGTGTAGACTCCACAAGTCTCTCTACGGTCTCAAACAAGTTCCACGGCCCTAGTACCACTGCCTAAGCACCTTTCTCCAACAGGTTGGGTTTGTGGGTTCCAAAGCTGACACTTTGCTATTCATTAAGAGAACCGCCCACTCCACTGTTTTTATGCTTGTTTATGTCGACGATATTATCATTATTGGATCTACTATGGATTGTGTTCAGGCTCTGATATCTCAACTTCAGTCAGCTTTTGCCATAAAGGACTTGGGCTCTCTCCATTATTTTTTGGGCATCGAAGCTCTTTCAACTCCTACAGGGCTTCTCCTATCTCAAAGGAAGTATACACTTGATCTTCTCAAGAAGCCAAAGATGGACAGTGCAAAACCGGTTCGCACTCCTTTTTGCAGCCAAAAAAAGTTGTCTAAATTCATCGGCTCCGCCTTCAGCAATCCAACTCTATACAGGAGTGTTGTTGGTGTTCTTCAGTATCTCACCCTTACGAGACTAGATATTGCTTTCGTTGTCAATAAGGTATGTTAGTTTATGCAGGAGCCCACTGATGATCATTGGAACGTTGTCAAGCGTATCCTGCGATACCTAAAGGAAACTCTCTCTTATGGACTGCAACTCACCAAGTCTAGCCCTCTCACTCTTACTGCCTTTTCTAACTCAGATTGGGTTGGCTGCCCCGATGACCACCGTTCTACTAGCGGTTACTGCATCTTCCTTGGCCGAAATCTAATTTCATGGAGTGCTCGAAAACAAAATACCGTCTCAAGGTCTAGTACTGAAGCTGAATATAGAGGAGTTGCCATAGCCACTGCTGAGCTAATTTGGATTCAATCCCTCCTCTCTGAACTTGGATATTCTCCCACTGCTCCCCCTGTTCTATGGTGTGACAATCTTGGTGCTACGTATCTCACGGCTAATCCAGTCTTTCATGCACTGACTAAGCACATTGAGATTGATTATCATTTCGTTCGTGAGAAAGTTGCTAACAAAGGTCTTGCTGTTCAATTCATCTCTACAAAAGATCAAGTTGCAGATGTCTTCACTAAGGGGTTGAGCTCTGCTCGATTTGCATTACTTCGGGACAAGTTGACCGTACAAACACCCACGCTCAACTTGCGGGGGCATATGGAAACATCCAGCGCTGATCACGGAAATCCCAGATTCTCCGGATGATCTCATCGCAGATGGAAAGAGTCTTCTTCTTTAGAAACTCTGTTTTTGCTGTTTCCATTTTTCTGTAGATGATTCTATTTCCACTCTCTGTAACTGTTATTTAAAACCCCTTTACCCAACGTTTTGGGCGTGAGAGAATACACACAGCATTTTAAGATTTCTCTCAGAGGATATTGGCTCTATAGTTGCCAATCACATTCCCCTGAAAGTTCAAAGCCTTTTCAACAATTCATTTTGCGCAGATCCTCAATCTAAAACTCCAATGTTAAAGCAATTTGCTTAACACCAGGGATCAATTGATGAGTAAATGAGATGTATGCTTCCATTTCGCCACGGGCGGTTGCTTCGAAAGTTTTTGCAGTCCTTCTGAATTCAGCAAATTTGCTTTGCGTAAATCCTTCGATTGATTGCATATCACGATGACCTCTCATCGAGGCGTTCAGTCAATCGGTTCACAAGCCTTCTCGATGCTTGTCTATCCTCCTTGGCCGCGGTTTGCAAGTTTCCAAATCTTTCAAATACGCGCCTTATACAAATTAATTTGCAATCATGGAACTCCATTGGATAACAGCCCTTGGAGGCCCTCTGTAAAACATTTCACATGCTTCTGTTTCTTCAAAATGTGTCGTCAAATAGTTCATGCACCAAGTCTTTGTTTTCAGATCTTGTTTCAAAGCTTCCATTTCGGCACAGATTGGTGAATGCGGTTGCCTTTTGCATTCTTAAACAATTCACAAACTTTGATTATGTCTCCACATTTTGCATTCATTTGCCAGGGCAAATCAATATTGTGCGTATTCTGCAATCCATGACATGACAACTCTTTGAGGCGTGCGGCTAAACAGTTCGTGCGCTTTTCGAATCATTTTGTTTCATGAAGTGACTTATCTTCCAGGCACTTTCCAAACGGTTCATGCGCCCTGTGACTGTCGATGCTTCCAGGCGCGGAATTGGAGTCGGGTTCATACCCGAACCAGGCATTTCGTTTTGACTTTTGAAAGCATGTTGCAGGATCGGGTTCAATACAGGATCGGGAGCGGAACCATTTCAGAACGGGGATCGTCCTTTTCGTCTTGTACCAATCTTCTCCCCGAACCCGCGTGCCGATGAGTTTTTGCTTTGGGGATCGGGATATTTCACACACGGAGTCAGAACTAAGTTTAAATTAATATTATTTTCCACTTTGTTGAGTGTGCGAAGCGGGGGGAATTTCAAGACCCGAACATTTATTATTACATTTGGAATTTTAAACCCTTTCCATCTTTGCTTTGCGATCTGATTGATGGCATTGTATTTTATTATATTTTTAAAAATCTTTTAAGATAAAAGATTTGTTTTAATTTTATGTTTTTTTTTTAATTTTTTTTAATTTTTAAATTAATTTTCTAAATATAAATTTAAAATATTTTTTTTATTTCTATTATATAAAATATTCAAAAAATTGTATTATTAAAATTTAAAATCTTTAAAATAAAAAGATTTATTTATTTAAAATGTTAAATTTGAAATCTTTATTTATTTAAATTTTAAAATCAATTGATTTAAAATTATTTATTTCATTTTTAAAAAGGTTTATTAATTAATTAAATTTAAAGGATTAACTTATTCTTTTAAACTTTTAATTAATTTTTTTTTTTGTATTTTCAAGATTCTAAAAATATGACGACACTAAAAAAATTACGATGACAAGAAACGAAGGATGAAGAAATAGAGGAGGCCAAACGACAACCAGAAAACGAACAAATGACACGATGAGGCGAGGACGAAGATGGACAAAAGAGACAACAAAAACGACCAAAACAAACAAACAAAAGACAAAGATGAAAAGCAAACCACACAACAACAAAAATGAGGATCAGGATCAGAATCAAACAAGGAATGTGAACTTGAACAACACCCGAATGCAAAGCGGGGAACCGGGATCGGGATGGAACCAGGAACAGGAACCTTGGAAAGGTTCCTTGTTCCAGTTTCGGTTTGATACCTGAACTTGAACCAAACAAAAAGGAATACAAGGGAAACAAAGATTAGATTCGGAGCAGAACCAAAACTTGAAACCCCGAAAGGTGTCAGGGGCAATTCCATCTTGCAACCCAATCCCAACAGAACAATGACAACAAGCAAATAGAGAAAGGACGGAAATGAGAACAACAAAGCACAAACACGATAAAATCCAACAACGAAACAAAAGAAAACAAAAGGGGTCCCTAACTTTTCCAAGCAAACGTTGGGGCGTGTATGTAGGGCATAATAGAACAATTATAACTACTTTTAAATGAAAAATATGCCTCATTTTATACTCTGTGTTTTCTTATTCAATCTTTTCCTTAAGATTAAAATTCTATTATGTACTCATGGTTGCATTGTGTTTTTTGGTTTCTACAGCTGTGTTGCATGAATAGATTATCTTTCATTATAACCTCTATTTGTGACTACATCAACCTCATAATTCAAAGAGGTTTTTTTAAGGAACACACTATTTTAGTTTAAGTTGTCACTCTAAAAAGAAACCAAAATGCTAATAATATGCATCTCTAGTCATTCAATTTCTAAAACCTTATGTTATATATGTTTTAGAGTAATTTACTAAATAAAATTTCATATACACAAACTTCTTAGTTTTTTCTTTTAGCGAATAAGATATAAGTGATTGTTCTATTTAGATCAGTTGTTAACTCATTTGTTTAGAGTCATAACATATAAAATCTCATTTATGAAAGAAGAGTTTAATTCAATGTTATGCTCAAACCTAGGGCAAGAAGATGTGGTAAGTTTAATTTGATTTATTTCACTTTACAACAAAAAAATATAAAGAATCATTTTTCTTAACAATCAAGTATTTGTAGAATTTGTAGTTTAGCATCTAGGATTTATTTTATGTTGAAAGAGACCTTCCCCATCCAATTTAAAGAGAGGATTTCCTCACATACTATTTTGATTAATGTTGCCTTAAAGGTATACCTTGATTTGAGTGTCCAAGTAATACCTTTCATGTTGGAATCTTCATAGTTGTCCTCATGCATGCCAAAGTAGGTGCAAAGTGTAATGGTAAAAAATGTACAACTCACACTTTTTGTTTGGATAGATTTGTCACACACCTTGCAGTTCTAATGTTTGATATATTGTATTATTTATTAATTATCTATGAAGTTTCAAGGAAAAGGGTATCCCACCATGACCTGGCTAGTTTTCCATGTGTAATGTAATATATAACTTGTTAATAAATTGTAGGAGTATCTAATATCATAGATTGATGTGTAAGATCATTTAATGACAATGTACATGATGTTAGAAATTTTATGATGATTCAATGGCATATGTAAGAGAACATGAGAAGGGAGTTACATTGTTGAGTTGGATTGATGACCAACTTATTATGCATGTTTTGATGTGTCACAAAGCACCTTTAAATAGAGATAATAAATCCAAAATAGAGTGCCCACCTTAGGGAGTGGGTTATGGTAGAGTTATGATAACTTATGATAGGTGTTAGAAAATTTGTTAAAAATAGTGGGCATACTCCTTTGGAATAGAGCATTGGAATGTGGGCCCTTGATTTAGGTGTCATTTTGGGTCACGGTATTGGTCCATTTTTAATAGTTTACTTCTTATGGTTTCATGGATTGCTTCTCCTATTTATTAATGCTTGACATGGAAGTTTCATAGTGTATTAATAGGCATTATTATGTTGCCAAAAACTTTTTGGATTTGTTGATGAACTCTCCTATGAAGGCTTGATCCTAGAAGTTGTACTATAATTGTTGTTTTTGGGAATATAATTGGTTCAAGTTTGGAGGATAGGTTTTTTCTAAGAGGATTTTCCTAGAATATATCATTGTGTAATGGTTCTATTGTGTCTATTTTTTGTAAACCTCTCATCATAAATTAGTGTAGGAAGCATTTATGAAATCTATGCTTCCTTTCACCTTTCCCCTTTGTTTGACATTCACTTTGACTTGTTTGTTAGTAAAATAATCACTAGTGTTAAAATTACTTATTTTTGAGTGGAAGTTGACAAATAAATCAATCCTAGCTTGACTCCATTTGCACCCATCCCTAGGTTCCACCTTGACTCTCTATTTATCCATCCACCACCTAGGCTTAAATCCAAAGTCACATAGTTGAACTAGTTTACTTTTGTGATTTGCATAGATGACCCTTGATATTTTAAAATTAAAAATTTGGGTCCAAGATGATTTCCTCCATCTGGCCATTATGAGCCAACCAAAGCACAAAAACATTTAAACACTAATTCATTTTGATGATCTAACTCATATCAAGCATACATTTAGAATCTAGGGTCAAGATTCACCTACATCTCTAGCACACATCAAAGAAAATCAAAGCATTATCTCATGACATCAACATCTTAGGACGTATTGCATGATTGTATACTATTTTCAATCATTATACCAAGTCATTAAATCAGTATACAAGAATTAGTCCAAACGACCATAATCCTAGCCTAATAATCTCCTCGAACATGTTTGTCAACATTGTGAGTTTATTATTATAGGTCCATACATCTAGGTAATTCTCAATTTTAAAGTGCAAAAGAATCATTGTTGGTAGATTTACAATTGTGTGTCAATTCAATTTACACACCATGTTCAAAAATAGTAATGACTCTACCTTGAGGTTAGGTTGTAGTTACAAAAGTGAACCACTACAATAGACAACTTTTTTTTAATTCCAAAATAATCATTTGTTTAGTCTTGATTTTCTTGTGCATACATAAATTGATTAATAACATTTGTCACAATCAAATTAATATCAAATTATAATTTTTTCATTTAAAATTGTATAAATCTTTTCAAATAATAAAAATCTCGTTTCCTACTTTTTAAAGTATTTATCAAAATATCACAAATTGTGATTATTTCTTTTCAACATTGAATTAAATCATTTACCCTTCTAATTCCAATTAATATAAAAATTAGATACCTACCAAGCCTGTTTTTCTTGACTTTTAAACCGTGATGACACTTTACTACTTAAATTCCTTTAAGGAAATTACTCGTGGCTTGTCTCTGCCATAAGTAACATGTACAGTTTGTCGGCAAGCGAAAACGACTAAACAACTTTAGTACGTGCGAAAAAAATTCCCCACTGAAAGATTCATAAGCGAGTGACAAGTTGGCCCACAACGAAAATGGAAAAGAACATTGGGGAAAATAAGGTACGCTTGAAATCTCTCTGCAAGGGATTTTCCGCTGAATCGCTGTTTGCAGGTACAATTGCCGGTCCAAATCAATCAAATCAAGAATTTGTGCAAATGCTTTACTTTTCTTTGCTTAGCGAGGAAGACTCTTCTAATAAACCTCGGACAGAGGTTTTCTTTTTAATTTGCAATGGAGAAAAGCTACAATTGATAAACAGTGGAGCGGCAGCGTATGTAAGTTCGTTCTTAGATAAAATTCGAAGTTTAAAAGCAGCCATGGAATTTACGGGGGAGTACAGTGGGAGTAGGTGTTGGCAGCACAAAAATGTGAAAGAACAGTTCGAGGAATTAAAGCAGCCATGGAATTTGCGGGAGAGTACGGTAGGAGTGGGGGTTGGTAGCACAACAATGTGAAAGAACAGTTTGAGGAATTGGTGCTCAAATGGACTGTCCACGACATTACGAATGAAAATCTCTATCATAAGCTGCTCTCAATGAACGATAAGGAGGACAAAACCTCATGCAAGTAAAAAGACCTCAATGAAGAGAAGAAGAGAGACCATATATTCCCCGCTCAATATAGTCTCTTGCAATGATGGTAGATCCTTGACACTGAATGCTGAAGATGAATCAAGACTGTAGAACAATGTTCTTCCCATTAGGAAGAAATAAAATCAAAATGATATGCAAGATGTCTTCCCATTCCTTGAAAGGAAGATGCAGGAAGAAGGATGATATATTATGTCTTTGAAGAATGATCAAGTGTCTCCATGTCAATTTTGAATGGTGTAACACTCCAAATAGGTGTTCTAGGCCACACTGTCGATGAAGATTATCCAAAATCTCCTAGAAATGATTGTAGAACACAATCCAAAGACAAAGATATATCTTATGAAGAAAAAAAAACCTCCTCCTCCAAATGTTGTCCAAAAGAATCCACACTCATATCAAACTGTTCATCTTGGATGATCATATGTAGAGAATGAACAAGGGGTTAGAGTGTTCCCTCACAAAAACTAAAGAGAGTCATCTCCATCAAAGAGAAAATGAATGCAATCAAAGATGTCTCCCAAATATGAAATGTAGGACTCACAAAATAAACCACCAATGTCTGTCAAGTACTCATCCCAGGTAGTTATTTCTAGAAGATGATGTATGTCTTGCTACATTGAATCACAAGGAGCCAAAACTATAGAATCACAAGCATCCTTAGGTACAAAAATAGATTAAGGAGATGGAACATCAACACATGTCACTCAATTCTTAGAAATAATATCAAGATTTAAGTAACCATAGTGAATCTTCTTGAAATTTCCCACACAATATGCCTCAACATGAACATTGATTAAGTCATCAGGAACAAAATGTGAGAAGGTGTAGACCCGATATTGGTGATCAACCCCCCCAACTGCAACTATATTATTTATATGCAAATCTCATATTATGACATAATTTGATGTGAACTCAACACTCTTGCTTGCTCCACCATGTGTGATCTAATAGATAGAAAAGATATTGGTTGATAATAAAGGCACACAAAGAACATCATTAAATGTTTCATCATCTATGTCAATGGATCCCTTCCCAAAAAAATGCATATATGTGTTGTTAACCATTAGGATGTGTGGTGATGAACAAGTAGCAGATGAAGCGAACATACTCTCTTCTGAAGCCATGTGATGTGAGGCTCCTAAATCAAGTATCCACCTCTTTGACTCATAATCTGCAACCACAACAAGTGCTTTCCCTTTATGTTTATCAAATTTTGATGATGAAGAAGAAGATGAACCCTTTGATGAAGAAGAGTTGATTTAAGTCTTCTTAAAAAGATGCTTCAACTCATCAATATAATTTGAATAACATTGATGTTCAGTATGGCATGTTTTATTGCAATATGTGTATGTATGATTTTGCTTCTAGATTCTTTATGTGGCTTGTTCTTTTTATTCCTTTTCTTCTTATCAAGATTCGTTGATTCTTTAAATTGTACCTTAGAATCAATAGCCAACAATTCTTGTGACTTGGAAGACTTGATTAGACCCATTTGCATTAACTTCACTTCCTCTTGGATTAGGAGATTTACAAAGTCATCAAACTTAGGATCAACATATGATACTCCCATAGAAAGTTGATGGGTATGAAATCCAAAAATAAATACTAAATACTCAAGACAAAGCTTTGATAAAACATTCAAAATCAATTGTAAATCCTCTTTATCAATATTGCAATCTTTCAACTATGTTCTTAGTTGTTTGGTCTTGGAGATATAGTCTTGGATGTGGTCAAAATTTTCAGGATCAAGATAATTCATCAAATCATTATCAATATGATACCTCCTAATCTTATCATTTTTACCATATACAATTTCTCATAATTCGCCCAAGCCTCTTGAGGTGTTTTGCATGACTCAACATAAAATTGTAAATCAAATGAAACTAATAAACATGTGCATCCAAGTTTTTTCTCACGATCAAGCTCCTAGTTTTCCAATTCTTTAGCATCAGTAGATTGAGGAATAGTTTCCTTTAGATAGCCTAGGAAACCCTTTACCATGATATAATTTCATACTAATTCTCTCCATGAAGCATAATTATATGGAGTTAGGAGTTCTATTTGAGATTTCCTCATTGCAAGAACACACAATAGGAAAAAGGAAGTAATAAACCACTATAAAATTACCCCCATATTACTTAATCAAGAAAATCCCCTAGCAATATATGATTGTGGCATTTTATACTTATTGCGATTACAGGTGTCACTTAAAAACAACAACGAAGTGGACTTGATATTAGTGCTTACAGATGTCAAATTTGGCCACAAGCTCAAAGTATTTTTTTTACACAAAATGAGATCAATCTAATCACACCACTAGAAAGTACATGAAATATTATATACTTTTAAAAAATTCACCCAAAAATGTTACCATGTGAGCAATAACACAACCCTAAAATTTCCCAAAATGAGAACAACTCAGTAACACCTATAAGAATCTACAATTTTTGGAAAAACCAAGAACCAAAATAAAAAGCCAATTGCACCACGATGAAGAGGACAAAATTCTACCCCAAATATAAAAAAATCTCAAGAAAAAGAGTTTGTATGACCAAGTTATGAGCCTTCAAAATTGGACTAGAAAATAAAAAATTGCATTAGAGAGGGGGGCAAAAAATATTAAGAGTTGTTGACATTAGCAGTTCACTAGGTTAAGTTTGATGGCATCCTGCCCATCACGTTGGAATATTCCTTTTATAGTTGGACTATTCTCGACTCTAGCCATCATTGAAATCTATGAAGGAATTTGGGAGATTTACCAAATATTTTCTTTAAATATTGAAATATACTTTTTATAAACCAAAATATTTTGTTGGTTTGGTGGTTTGATGTGGGGTCGCACTAGACAAATGAAGGCCGTTGTGTGGTGAGTAGAAGGTCACCACATGGTGGTAGCCTAGCAGATAAGGTACTTTATGTACCTTAGACTACAACTACATAGATCTATTGTCTTAGATTTATTTTTTAAACCAAAAATTTCCCAAAAAATGAATTTAGGAAAACCAGAAAAATTAACAATTATTTTTTCACATTCGACTAACTTTTCCTACCAACAACCTAATTTTTTTTGTCACAACTAACCGTATGACTCTACGATTGGTCGTGTGACCAAATGGGGAAAAACATTTCTAAGGCCCAAGGCAAAGTGCTTGGATTTTTACGATTTGGCAATTGATCTTAAGGTTTTCAAGCCTTTTGAACATAATTGATGAAGATTAGCAAGGAGAATAAAGAGAGCATATTAAAGATTGGACATAGAGAGGGATGTAAATATTTGAATGTACTTGTGAAATTATATTTTACATTGATCAATTGTAACTACTTTTTAATGAAAATATGCCTCATTTGATATTTTGTGTTTTCTTGTTCAATTTTTTTCTTAAGATTAAAATTCTATGATGTACTCATGGTTGCATTATGTTTTTGGTTTCTATGGTTGTGTTGCATGAATAGATTATCTTTCATTACACTACAACAAATCATTGTGATTTGCTCCACTCTTTGCTCCATTTTTTGCTTCCACCCACTATTTTAATGTATTTTTTGGCAATTTTTTGAAAATGCTGGTGCTATTTATTGGGATGACACAATTTTTGGCGTTTATTGCACCAACCAGTACAAGTTGGCATTAATTTAGGCGCTAATTAGTACCCTAAGTAACATCATCTTTAGTGCCGATATTAGCTTCATGTGTAGCACCTCTTTTAGCTTTGATTTTAGCTTTGAGTTTAGCTTCAGGTTTAGTGCCAGTTTAGACACCCCTATGTCAAAGAGACTTATTTATATGTCTCATCGAAAAATAACTCTTGGATATAACAAAGTAATGTCGATGAGACATTGAGATAGTGGTAAGACAAATAAGATTGTCTCATCGACACTCTTCAAGTAATGATCAAAAGCATACATCGCTATACCACCGGGAAGGTGAGCAACATATGTGGTAGAGTGGTATACATCGCAATCCCGCAACAAGAAGCCTTGATCAAGGTGGTAGTGTGATAAATAGCAGAAGGGTAGGGCAGAACACCGCTATACCACAATGATAATCACAAGTCTCCTTGACATGGCAAAGTTACAATGATATATAAAGAAATACCGCCAAAGGAAAATATCGATGAGATAGTGGCATATTGGCAAAATATATTAACTTGTCTCATCACCAGAAACCAACATCAGAGGAACATAAGATCTAATGTCGATGAGACATTGAGATATCGATAAGACAAATAAGATTGTATCATCAACACTTTTCAAGTAATGATCAAAAGCATACACCACTATACTGCTAGGAAGGTGAGCAACATATGTGGTAGAGTGGTATACACTGCAACCCCACAGGAAGAAGCCTTGAGCAAGGCGGTAGTGTGGAAAACATGGCATCATTACAATTTACAATAATAAATGGAGAAAATCATATCAGTTGCCAAAATTAAATGCTATTAAATTATTAAGGGTTTCCAAAACTAATATGACTAAATACCACACCATCCAAAGATAAGTGATTTTTCCCAATATTTCCCTCAATTGTAGTGCACTAGCGTGGAAGGAGCTAAGGATACGAGAAGAAGAAGTCCTACAAGCGTGAAATACTTGGGTAAGTGCACGAAAACTCTTTGAAAGAGCTCTGTTAATATAAAAAATCTTTCAAAGTTTTGTCATCTAAAGCCATAGTATAGAAAATTGAAACATGCCTCCTAAAAGAAAACAATCAGAAGTAAAAGGAAGTCAACCTAAAATTGAAGATGAAGAACCTAAGTAAAGAAGAGACCACTCCATCAATCCATATTAGATATACTTGCAGGGTCTACTAAAGACAATAATAAGAAGTTTCTCATGGACACCACACAAAGTTGTAGGGATGCCCTCATTTCCAAATCTGGATGGGACCTATTTTGGTATTTTTATAGTAAGAGAAATAAGGAGATTCTAGTGTCAAATGCTTGGATGTTAGATATAGCAAGGTTGATTATCACAAATGTGTTTGTTGATGTAGAATTTATCATACTGCTAGCCAAACACTATCACTCAACTACCAAAACAGTAAAGTTTCCAAACGACACAGTATTGGTAGAAGTAACCAGAAAATCCATCATTGAGTGTTTTGGCTTAAACAAGCATGCTTTGACCAAGATAAACTTGCAGAAAAGTGAGAAGGATTATGCTAGGTTAAAAAGGACTTATTGAAGTGATGAGGTACCCCTATATATGAAACAAGGCATTGGTAACAAAACATTCCCCATCTCTACTACCACTACTGAACCATTTAATGTGATAGATTTTCAGTATTACTTTGTGAATACATATTTAGCTCTTTTCCAAGTGTTGGGGATAGATGCTTGAAAGATAAAATTCCAATAGGCCTAATGATGATGGCCATAAGAATTCAAAACCCCAAAACTAATATTGAATATGACTTTGCTTCATACCTTGAGAAGGTGTTAGATGATGAATTCTCCCAAGTTATAGAGGATGGAGCACCAATTACATTCAAACACTATTCCCTACTATGTCATCTGATATTGTACCAGAATAGGGACCAATGGACTAAAAGAATGGACTTGGAAATAGTAGATGAGCAAGGGAATCCCACACCTATCAAAAAATGGTGCTATATTTGGGACAATTGGTGCAAGAATTCAAGCTTTGTTGTCTTCTACGAAGACTTTTTACACATAATCCTTCAAGTTCTTGGGTATGAAATACCAATATTGTCAACCAAAATGTTGCAACTAGTGAGACCTTTGGCTTTAAGACTAGAGCAGGGTCATACACAAAATTTTGGAGATTCGTTCTTCCTCCCAGAAGTTACAATAATAAGAGTTTATGGATGCCCTGTTGCTACACACATACTGCCAAAATTTGTGCCCCTCAGATTAGCATTTCTTGAATTTGTGGCAAATGATGTGGATGGAGAAAGATGTAATGCACAAGAAGAAGAAAGACACTTTCCTACCAAACCAAACTAAGTGTGAAGACTGGACTATAGACTTAGAAACACTAAAGGAGTTGCAATATTATTTGAAGACAAGATATGCATTGAAATTTGGAAAAGAAAGAGCCTTCAACCCTGAAAATCATATGAACAACATAAGGCACAATCTTCTTACCAAAGTGAGAGTGCCACACCAAGTGGATTTTGAAGAAGATGTCATAAGGAACTGCATTACTTATAATGATGTATTTAGTAGAAGGAAAAAATGGGAATATATGAAGAAGGTTGAAGAACAGACAAAGTAGACGTCCAAGGATTTCCTAGGATACTTTGTTGAGGAAAAGGACCCCATCAAGAAGATAGAATTGATAATTGGTAGATATGAAGACTTGTACATAAAGAAGGAAGCATATCTTGAAGAACATCATAGTGGTGCAACTGTAGAGCATACCTCAGGTGAAACCTCTGAGCCTCCCATGGAGCAGTTACCTCCCAAAAGACAAAAGACATGAAGTATTGAACAATTAGTACCTTATGAGGATATTGAAGAGGTGGGTTATACTAAGGAAGTGGCTACAGTACTGCAGACATTGAAAGGTGATATTGAAGTTGATCAACCCATCCTTAAGACCACTGCCCATACACATGAGGAAAGGATGGGTGATGTAGAGAAAACAAGTAAAGAGGTACATGAAGATGATAGGGAAAATGCAACCAGAAGATTCATAGAAGATGATGAATTCATTAAGACTCTTGAGTTTAAGGATTTCTTTTTGAAGATGAAGATAAAAGAATTTCAAGAGAGGATGGAATCAGCTAAAGCAAGAATTGAAGAATCATAGAAAAATGAAATGGTAGCACAAACTTTCCAAGAATTAAGAGTTGACAACATTGACATTAGCCCCCAAAAGGCTAGATAAATGGTCTTGAAGAGCAATATGCTCATTTTACCTAGCTTGGAATTAAATAAAATGTTTTTACTTGATCAAGTGCAGGCTCAGGAAGATCCAATGCTAGTTGCAGAATTTGACTCCATTGAAGGTGTGAGTGGAACTAGGTATAACCCAAAGATTGAAACCCTGGCCATATGGATCAAACAAAAAAATACACAGAAGCCAAAATTATTGGATCTAATTCAAGGGATGAAAGGGGCAATGATGGTAAGGACAATACAAGAGACCACCCCTTTGGAGGTAGCCACAATGACCATGCATTCAACCATGTTCACTTGAGCAACTGTTAAGGGATTATAAGATAGATTGAAGGAGTATGAAAAGGAACAAAGGTTCCTAAATGATGAAGTTAATAAACTGTTCATGGAGAATGTCAAAATGAAAGAACAATTAAGAGGAGCAGGACCCTCACAAAGCAAGGAGATGGTGTTATACAAGCTTCCTATTTCTCCATTGGATATTGTGAACATTTCTGTAGAATAGGTAAAAACACCAAAGAACGAAATGGATGATGTAAAGAAGGCCAGCAATCAAACCCAAGATGAAGTGAAAAGATGAATTTGTGAAGTTATGGAAAAGATTCTTGAGCATAGGATAAAATTAGTTATGGATAAATAGGAGAATGTGCATGATAGTTATAGAACACTTCAACAAGCAATGGATCAAATAAAGACACATATACTTGTATTAGATCCTTTGTTCAAAAGGTGGCAACCTATTCACTACACTTTGGCTAAGTTATGCAAAGTTCTACAAAGAAGTCCCAATGCACCCACAACATTGAAGCCAACTAAATAAACTGCGAAGATGATTATTGATGAATTTCAGTATGTACAAGGGTTTGATAAAAATATTGTAACACGAATGGATTTATTCCATACCTACAAATAGTGGTATATACCTAAAATCGTGAGAGATGGTGATCAGTTGGAGGACTTGAATAAGTGGAAGAAAGAATTCAGTCAGGTTGTTCATAAGTGTGTAACTCATATACAGCCAAAGGATGATGATACCAATCTTCCTAAGCTAAATTAGATCATGGATGGGTTGATTGTTCTTGATGCGGGATACCTGAATTTTTTCAATGATACAAAGGCATTACTAGATAGTCGATGGAAAACTCATCTTGCAAACATGCAAAAGATCCAAGAATATAAGTGGCCATTAGATCTTATGGTGTATCAGTGGGAGGAAAAGTATTTGGTTTCAGAAGAATAGGACATTGAGGCAAGAGCATTTGGACGTTCATCATGGAGAGGAAGACTTTGCCAGATCAATGATCACAGGTCTTCTACGTTGAATAATGGAACCATATGTTAAAATGTCTTAAGTCTTGTTATTTCCTTAATTATGCTAATTAAATAGTTGTTAGTAAAAGAAGTAGTTATGAAAGGTCATTTCTTTTTGTGTAAGTCTTGTAGCTTGTTGCTTCCTATTTAAATAGGAAACCAAGGCCTAGTTTTAAATTATCATCATCATATATCATTTCCATTTTGAAGACTTCTATTATTAATATATATCAATTGAAGCAATATAATGGAGAACATCTTATTATCAGAGATTCTCCATGACTGTGTTGTCATTTTGTATTTTTCTTATATTTTCCATACTTATTTCTTCTTATATTTGAATGAATATTAGTTATTGAGCCTCAATATTGTGCTTATGTGAATGAATATGCTGATATAGTAAAGCATTTATTGTGGATGTTGGTAGAGTTGCTAATTTTTTAAAAAAATTGAGCTTATTTTGCCTTGTTACATGTTCAACATAAAAATGGAAACTATTTAAAAATAATAAAGTTAACAAAGTTGCTTATTTAAATAATTGAGTTACGTGCATTAATATTTTATTAACTTTTTTGTCTTCACGAACATATGTTGATACAAAATGAATGGAAGAAGCATCCAAGTAATCCTAATTTTTTCTGCCAATATTTCATGCCAAAGATTGAACAATTTAAGGATATTGCAATAGGTATTAATTAAGGATATGATGATGATGATATATTCTTGTACTTGTATATTCTATGAAACATTCCTTATTTTCTATGAAACAATGTATATATTCTTGTACTTGTAAATATTATTTTACTGTTATGTCTATTAAATAAAATAGAGTTTGAATAAAAAATGCTTCACCATTTTTTGCAACTGAGTATGTGAATTATTGTTTAAGGAAAATTTTTTATAGTGCTTACATTTTCAATTTACTAGTTTCAAATCTTCATTTGCTATGTATATAAAATTATATGTGCTCTTTATCTCAAATGACATAAAACAGTAATATCATCATAATCATGGTTTTCAATTTCAATAGGTCATCATTGTCCACACTTTTCATATCCTATTCACTTTTAAGTATAATCATCAAAATTTTATTCTTATTTCTTGTCCTAGTTAATCTTGATTCCTTTCAGCACAACACAATAGGTGGCATGTTAAATTTCAAACATTTTCTATGCATTTTTTTGTATATATTATTTTCTCAGTGCATCATTATGAAATAACAATTTCACTTCTAAGATATATAGTAAAAATAAATGAAAGCACATGTTTGCTTTGTCAAGGGAAATGTATGGTGAATACCCTATGTCTTTCAGATAAGTGTGCAAGTGAAATAAGACATAACTGATTGAATTTGATTTTCTACTGTACAATTATTTTTTTATGTGCTTTTTACTTTTTGCATGTGGATTACCCTCATAAAGAGACTACTTATCTTTTCTTAAATGAAGCCTTTACATTTCCTATCTACGAAAGGAATTTACTGCTTGACAACAAGTTTTTGAACTTCATACAAATTAAGATTGGTGTAAAAGGCCATCCCCGCAAATGTTGTTTGGTCTAGAATTATAATGGAAAATAAAAAAGCTTGCTTGGAGAATAAAATAGGTTTTCAATTGTCCAAGTACAACATAATATTACTGAAGCATTTCAAATTTTAGGCCATAAGAATCATCCTTTTTTAAACATGGATTGCAAATAATTCTAAAATTTTAGAAGTCTTGGTCATTAACATTATTGTTTGCTACAATGTCATCTAGTGTATCATTGTCAATGTTCATATGTTCTTTCAAGTATTTAATATTATCATCCTCCTCATCTTGACCTGCATCATCTTCATCATCATTGAAATTTGACTGTAGACCATCTATATTGTTACCATATGTATTTGGATCATCATTTTCTATACCATCCATATTGTTGTCTTCCATATCATCATCTAACTCTAGATTGTTTTCTTCTTGTGCCTGAACATAACCATCTTGAACACCACCATGGATGTCAATTTGTTCGATGTTCTCTAATCCCTCTCTCATTTTGTTGGTCATCATTTTCTTGCTCAATATCCACTAATGCATCATCAAATACATGCCTTAATCTTGGATCATAATGTATGACAAATATCCATTTTGGGTCCAAAATATCTTCATAGAAAAATACCTGCACATGAACGACATACATACATTAGACATTATATAAATTGTATGAACATATATACATCAATTGAATAATGGAATATTATTTTATAGACTACCTTTTTTATACAATAATTGCTATAAAACACAATTTTGACAACATAGTTTATAAAACACCAGTCGACACTCATTTATTATTCTTTGGTCTTTTTCCCTTAAGAGCATCCTTAGGGAGGCCTTGTTCTTCCCTCTTCTTTCATGTAGGAGTGCGTTTTAAGAAGGGGTAATCAATCAATAACTCATCCCCAATGGTAAGGTCCATAATAGCCTCAACCATTATCAAGCTATCAACCTCTCTTTCCATGTCTCCATCTTTATCATTTATAACCTCAACAAATTGACAATTCAGTCTTACATTAGGGTCCCTTCCCTTACTACTATTTATAAATTCTACAATATTTTAGTGTGTCTATGCACGTCCATCTATATACATAAGATAACCTCTATTCATTTCTTTTCCACTTTCTAATTGGAGCGATGTGTATACATATTTGAATTTAGATCATATGTTGACATGCTAGGCTTATATTCTGCTAGCCTTCTCCATTCACCACTATAATATGATGGACCATAATATGGCATTAATCTCCTAGTGGTTTGTTTTGAATTATTTCTATATTTGGATCCCACATGTGCATTTTGGACAATAAAGAGGCCTATATTTGCTCCATGAATATTGGAGGGTGGTATCATGTAGTTATATCCCCAAAATTGAAACACCTCGTACACTCTAGGTAGTTGTTGATCACTAGGCCAAGCACAATATAGTCGACAATCAAATGTCTCTTTGTAAATTGATCTCAAACTTAGGGGTAAGTCATCATCTCCATCACATTCATACTCATAGGGTATGTAGTCCACCTTCCCCTTGTCTTTAATCAAATTATGCATCTTCACACTGGTTCTTGTTCTATTACTTGTTTTTGTCAAGTCCTCATCTTCCAAGTTGGTATATTGGCACAAAATTTTTAGTAGATGTATCATTTGATAAATGATCATTGCCCTCTATGTTTGAAGTCGGTGATCCAGGAAACTTTAAACCAAGAACTTTATCCTGCAAGTATCCATTAAGAAAAAATTAGTCATTTAAATAATATAAAACAATGTTTAAATGAAGTATACATGTTATTTATATCAAATTGGAAAATTCCTCACCACAATTCCTATTGGATTTGAATTGATTGTAGGAGGAATACTATTGACTGGAAGCTCATCATATATGTAATGTCTTTGTACAATCGCTCATTTGAATTGTTTCTTTCCATGACATATAGAACATCCACAAACAATAATTTTCTCAAAGTATTCATCCCATGAACTATAGTCTTGACCTACCTCTTCTTCAATGCAATCATTTGTTGTGTCTACAATATCCATTGTCATATCCTCTTCCACCCATTGTCGTCTACGTGATTTAACAATTTTAGGTCCACGTCCACATACATATCTTGTTCTTTTGCTAGTTGAATGCTTAGGCTCTGCATTTCCTCCAATCTCCATCTAAAATTATCAACAACATGCATTAATTTATGTCAAGATTGGATAATACATTATAAATTTCAATAATATTGTGAAAAAAGATGGACATATCACAAAATGCCATCAAATCATTTTTTCCTAAGTGAAGTCAAAATTTGAGTACCTGATGTCCCACTTCATCTGTTGTGTCCTCAGTTGATATGATACAATTTGCTGCCATGGCCTCGTCTCGCCCCTATAATACACAACATAGTAAATAATGTTTAGTACACCAATTATATCATTTCAACTAATATGCTATCCAACACAAAACCTCACTTTAGTCATATATTTTACATATTGATATCATGTTTTGGATATCCTAATTTTCAAACTTTTCCCTTGATCATAGAATCACATTTAATCACCATTCCTTTGCATTTTCAACCAATAAATTTGATCTCAAAGGCCTCATGGACAAAAAAATGACTTTATCTCCTCTACGTTGTAGCATTTGTGAATTCATAAACACCTTCCTCCTTTGGTTGAGGTTGCTTTCTCTTCTTACCTCTATTGTATATGTAGATTATGTTGTCTCATCTATTTCCACCCACTTTCCTCTCACTGATTTAGTATTTCTATGTTGTCCACATCCTCTCTCCATGGCCTCCTCTGTGAATAAAAATTCTACCACATAAGCTCTCACCACACTACCTTCTAGAAGGAAAAAGCAACTTGCGGGACCTCGGTAAAAACCTCTCTACCGCACTGAGTTGATGGAGTCACGAGACAATAGTGGTCACCGCACTACTACACGCCAATGGTAGAAGACTTGCAGGACTGCGGGAGTCACCGCAACATTGCCAGGAATAGAAGGAAGACTTGTGTGCCACCACAAAAGCTTTCACTGCACTACCACCGAGAAGGATGAAGTACCTTGTGTAAAAACCGCTCTATTGCACTGAGTTGATGAAGAGGCCATGAGATAGTGGTGGTCACAAAAACAAGGCAGGAGTTGGAATTATTTCCAACACTGGATCATGTGATACACAACAATGAAAATAGTCACTATACAACAATGATAGGCACTAAATTAGGTACACTTAACACCGCCTAATACGTCCCAAGTAGATTACACTGATGGCCAAAATTTGGCGCTAAAGTTGGCATTAACTAATGCTAACTAAAGCACGGCTAATGAATCAAAATTTAAAAATTAAAAATTTCCCACGTGAAGGAAGAAATCAAACAACAAAAAAGGGAAAAACATCGTGTGAAGGAAGAGAGCAGGGCGCTACCAGTAATTGATGAATTAATGAATGAATGAATGAGATATTTTAATGACGTCTACAAGACCAAGCTGCCTAAGGGACTGAGAACCAAAAAGCTAAGGAATCTCCAAACTCTTTTCCATGTTACAATTTTGACCAAAAAACTAGTTGTCTTGCTAATCTTCTCCTCCTCAAATAACTTGTACAAATTGTTAGCCTTTAAGTTGATTTTTTATGACAAATATGATTTAGTTTGCAACACCATAGGTAAGGTTACAAATTTTTTTTCTTGTTTGAATTCGTGATTGTTTACTGCTCTTTTTATTGCATTTGAATTTTTGTTTGTTTACTGGTTCATGGCCTAACCAGTCCAGGCAACCTCTAAATTTTCCCATCATTATAAATTGTAAAACCTTTGAGAAACCAACAAAAAAATGTACCCTACCCATTTGAGCTTTGGCTCAAAATATTATAGCATGAAGAAGGATGCCTTTGTATTCTTTCCATAACCTGGGTATCAAAGAAAAAGTGAATTGCTTGGAAAATTTGGGAATTGGGTCAGTCACTGCTGAGCAATTGCTGAAAATAAATGTAGAAACAACTTGGTTTTGCCCAGCCGCACCATAGTCACCGATGCCATGAAAAATTCTTGCAAGATTGCATTATGAAAGAGTTTTCATGATAAGGTTATCAACAATAAGCAAACTGATCGAACATATTTTCCCTAGGTTATCAACACTAAGCAAACTAGGTAGAGAACATATTTTCCCACAAAAAAAAACTTTGATACCACAAACTGGATGAAAAAGTTCCATACCTAATAGTGTGTACTTCATTTTCCTCCACAGATTGGATGTAAATAATTTTCCCTAGGTCGCCTCAAAATGTCAAGCAATGGAGGGAAGCAAGCATTGACAACAAACTCTAGCCACAATGTGGTAATTCATTGTTAATTTATAGATTTGTAAATGTTTCCATTGTTTCTTTGAATTTTACTTTTTACTTTTTTATTTCTAAATTTAAAAGAAGAAATATAATTTTAAAATATATATATAGGGACATGAGACTAACAAAGATAAAAAGGAATTGGCTTCCATATTGGGCGTAGACTTAGTGAATAGATTGGTTAATGCAGATTGGACAACACTTGTCAGATACATAGAAAAACAATCTATTAACACCCCTCAAACATTGCAAATAAATCAATTGTGTTAAAGGGAATCAATTAATTCCCCAACCAGTCCTGGATCTAGTAGAAGATCTAGGAAGAAATCACTGATAGTAAACTCTAAGAATGTGGAATAGGGAGCAGAGACTTCCACTCCTGGGACACAGAGTTCCACCATGCCATGTCATCAATCTTGCATTGGTAGCTACAATATGAAGATAGAATACAAGGTGGTTTCAAGGGAAGTTTGAATGACGGATGCTGGGAAAACGTTTGTGAATAGTTTGAAGGAATCATGCCTTCAATGATTCAAAGACCATCTACATTTTCCATTCTCAAAGATACCCATGCACCTGAAAAAAGCAGTTATCCATGACATGTAGACTAATTTTGGAACCAGTTGGTTTGTAAAGAAGATAAAGCTACGAATATCTCAAAATTGCAAGAGATTTTGGTGCAACCAAACAAATAAGATATAAAAATCCCTTCCTGATCTAAGGCAAAAAAAAAGGCCAATGGATGTAAGTGTGAAAGTATGGAGAGAGCTTGTAAAATCATATGAGAAGTCCGATGCACGAAGGAAGTTTGGTGAGAAGAGTAAGTAGGTATTTGAATTTTCTCATAAGATTATATCAAATTTATTAAATGATATTTAAATTTTATTTGTGCATAGTTAAATTGAATTAGTATACGTTTCAGGACAAGGCCTCCAAGGCTAGGCTTGAGAAACTTCATGCCACACATCGCGGTGGTCAAAAAGGTTTACAGGCCTTGATCTGTACAATTGTAAGTATATTTAATATGTTAATTGATATTTTTTTTATTTCATTGGAAAAAGTAAATGATTGCATATTAATTAGTTTAACTAGTCCATGTGCCATGTTTTGACAGGAGGAGAAATATGGCTTCCATCCAAAGAAATTTGAAAAGAATATGTTACAACAAAAAAAAGTGGAATGATTTTGTAATTTGGATGGAGAAAGAGGTATCAATAGTTGAGTTTCAATAACTTAGTTGGATATTGTTGTGTTAATATGCCAATTTGCATCTCTTGTGTTGAGTTTATTGATGCATAGGATGAGTAAATAGAGCTCAAATCTTATGATTACAAGATGACCATTTATGTGCATGAATAAATAGTAGAAGGATGTAGATGAACTCAATTCATCTAACTTTATGCCTCTTGGCAGGAATTCCTCTTGAATCTCTAATATCAGGTGCCCAAGACTTCCCTGTAGCTTTTACCTTTCATTGCCACCTTTCCTCTTCACTGTGAGACTTGTCTCCTTTTTTGGTATATGCATTTCTAGCTTCGACTTCTAATTCATCCCATGTTTTACCTTCCTCCTCTTCAGAATCTTCTTCTTCTTTTTCCTCCTCTGACTCCACAAGACATTCATCTTCTGAACCTTCCTCATCTGATTCTGATTCCTCTTCTACATCAGAGGGTTCATATCCTTGATCTGAATCTTCTGAATTATCAGAATCAAAATCATTAGCTTCCATATTAAAAAATTCCCATCCAATATCTTCAATAAATTTATGTAGATCATCAGTAATACTCTTCAAAATTGGTTGCCAGTTCAAGTTCATTATGCTTTCATAATACTTTATATCCATGGAGTTCAACCATCCCTTGATGCCATCAAGCGAAGATTGAGGAATGGCATACATGCAGAGTACATCCCGCTTGAAGTATTTGAAAACAATAGCCATATCAAATTCCTTTTTCCCGAGTCGTACTCTCTCAAGGTTAACAATCTCAATCTCATTAATAGCGATTACTAAGAAAGGTAATTCTACCAACTCTACCTAATAGTTTACCGTAGGAACAATGAAAGCAGAGGCTTTGAAAGGAACTCCATGAAAACCAAACTCTCTAAATGGTATATCAAACTCTAGTTCAAAATATTTTAGATGAGGATGCTCCCATATAAGCTCTCTTACCCGCTTTGACAAATCCTTGAAAGTATGTATTGATTTTATTTTTCTTGTCCTTGTCTTGTTCTTCCTCAATTTCATCAGGATCATACATTGACCTTCTTTCCCCTCCTAAAGTTTGGACCACATCCATTACCTCCACATAAAACTGGGAATCCTTGGTCTTCTTGGTTCCCACACCATCATATGGTTATGCAAATGAAAATGAGGCAAAGTAATCATCTCCTTCGCTGGTTGGAAGAATGCATGCTTAATGTTTTGATACATGATATTAGCTCTCTCTTCTACTCTCATGGTTGAATACCAAAATCCAATATGGTGGGCCTCTAGAGTTCTAGTCATCTTTCTTCCTCTTCCACCAAATGTTGGCGTGATCCACACGTCTGCCAGCCTAATTGGCTTTGTTTTTGAAAGCTGAAGTTTCTCCCGAGTCACCAATGTAGCTCTCTCTGCCTTTTCAGACTCTTTCATTGCTACAGATCATCTCTAGGATTTAATCATCTGTACCACATGGTTGATGTGCTTTGAATCCATGCATCTAAAGGAAATTTCCTCAACATAAATACTACTAGGGAATTTCAATGTTGCCATTATATAAGAATTCCCTCCATCTTGTTGGCTTCTAACACTCTTGATGGTGGCTACATGAAATTTGATTCTAATTCCTCTTCTACATTAGAGGGTTCATAACCTTGATTTGACTCTTCCGAATTATCAGAATTAGAATCACTAGCTTCCATATTAAAAAATTCCCGACCACCATCTTCAATAAATTTATCTGGATCATCAATAATACTCTTCAAAATTGGTCGCCAATTCAAGTTCATTTTTCTTTCATAATACTTTATATCCATGGAGTTCAACCATCCCTTGATGCTATCAAGCGAAGATTGAGGAGTGGTGTACATGTGGAGTAAATCCCGCTTGAAGGCTTTGAAAACAATAGCCATATCAAATTCCTTTTGTCCAAGTCTTACTCTCTCAAGGTTAACAATCTCAGTCTCACTAATTTAGTAATTACTAAGAAAGGTAATTCTACCAACTCTACCAAACAATTTACCATAGGAACAATAAAAGAAGAGGCTTTGAAAGGAACTCCATGAAAACCAAGCTCTCTAAATGGTATATCAAACTCTAGTTCAAAATAATTTAGATGAGGATGCTCCCATATAAGCTCTCTTACTCGCTTTGACAAATCCTTGAAACTCTATATTGATTTTATTTTTCTTGTCCCTCTCATGCTATTCTTCTTCAATTTCATTAGGATCATACATTGACCTTCTTTCCCCTCCTAAATTTTGGACCACATCCATTACCTCCACGTAAAATTGGACATCCTTGGTGTTCTTGGTTCCCATGCCATGATATGGTTATGCAAATGAAAATGAATCAAAGTAATCATCTCTTTCTCCGCTGGTTGGAAGAATGCATGCTTAATGTTTTGATACATGATATCAGCTCTCTCTTCTGCTCTCATGGTTGAATACCAAAATCCAGTATGGTGAGCCTCCAAAGTTCCAATCATCTTTCTTCCTCTTCCACCAAATGTCGGCCTGATCCATACGTCTGCTAGCCTAATTGGCTTTGTTTTTTAAATTTGAAGTTTCTCTTGAGTCACTAATGTAGCTCTCTCTTCCTTTTCAAACTCTTTCATTGCTACAGATCGTCTTTGGGATTTAATCATCTGTAGCACATGGTTGATGTGCTTTGAATCCTTGCATCTAAAGGAAATTTCCTTAACATAAATACTGCTAGGGAATTTCAATGTTGCCATTGTAGTTGGCATTAGAGCTAGTACCTACAACATTGAAAATTATCCTTATATAAGAATTCCCTCCATCTTGTTGGCTTGTAACACTCTTGATGGTGGCTACATGAAATCTGATTCTGATTCCTCTTCTACATTAGAGGGTTCATAACCTTGATCTAACTCTTCTGAATTATCAGAATTAGAATCACTAGCTTCCATATTCAAAAATTCCCAACCACCATCTTCAAAAAAAATATTTGGATCATCATTAATACTCTTCAAAGTTGGTCGCTAGTTCAAGTTCATTATGCTTTGATAATACTTTATATCCATGGAGTTCAACCATCCCTTGATGCCATCAAACAAAGATTGAGGAATGACGTCAATGCAGAGTACATCCTGCTTGAAGTCTTTGAGAATAATAGTCATATCAAATGCCTTTTTCCCAAGTCATACTCTCTCAAGGTTAACAATCTCAATCTCAAGTATTAGCTAGGGAATTTGAAATTTTATTATGGTATGTGCACTTTGATATGATGTAATATGATTATAGTTTTGTCTCATATGTTGTAATATTAGACATATAACAGAAAAATAAATTATTGCATGAAATAACTAATAAATTTTCATTCTAAATGTTTTTCTTTTTGCAGAACATACGTCTTCCAGAAGATCAAGATGATACTCAACATGATATAGATCCACAAAATATTGGTTATGCCTGTAAAGATCACATGGTAGAGGATGATGATGACGTGGATGCAGAAGACACTGAGGTCGATGACAATGATGATGATGACGATGACAACGATGATGATGATGCTGATGATGATGATCACGATGGTGATGATGATGATGAGACAATTGGTGATAGTAGCTAGTGACATTCATGATCATATAGACTACATCATCGATCATGTCTGATATATCGTTATGATGACTTCTTTCATGGTTACTATCATATGTATCATTTTCATGGCCTACAGTACTATATTATTGAGTTGTATCATATTGACATGTATCTTTTTCAAATTTTCACTATATCATTTGGACATGTACCATCTTGACTTGTATCAGTTTGAATTACATAATTTATCAATTTTATTTATATCATTTGTACATGCATCATTTTCACCTATGTCGACTATTGGACGTATCATTTTGACATGTTTTTGATGTATTGCCATATTTGACTTTCACTTGTTTTAGTTATATATGATGATGATCTTATCAGTATTGACTTGTCAATTTATATATATTAAAAGCGGTTGATGATTTTTGGATGGATATTTATTATGTATGATGATTTTAATTTACTACTCATGGTGGATGTTGTCAAATTCAATTAAATTATAGATATTTGAATCACTTATTTTAATTATAGATGATGATCATGTTATAATAATAGTTTAGCTGGTGATGAAAGGTAAAATTAATGCTTGGCACCTCCATAACGTAATTGAAAGTTTTGGAGTGAGCCACATTAAAAGAAGTGGTAGTGTGGAAGTGAATGTCTTATCTGAATGGGCTTTAAATTTTGGTGAAACAGGGGAATTTAGGTTGGAGGATTTTAGAGGTGTTAAGTTAGCGAACAATGCCTTAAATGAGAAAAGTGGTGAAGCAAGTGAAGTAGGTTTGACATGACAAGCGATGGTGTTAAATGCAAGCCCTTGATTAAGATGTGTTAATTGCATTTGGAAAGGGTCAAGAAAAGCTCTGCAACAAACTTTGGTGGTGGCGGTGCTAGTTGTTAGGAGAAATGGAAGCCAATTTCACCTTTTGATCATGAAGATCTTTGGCTTGTTTTATGGAGAGGCGTCCATAAAATGACTAGAGGGCCTTTTCCTTGTTGATGATGAGCGACTAGTTTAGTATGCAAAAATGATTTATGGTAGGGATTTCGGCTCTTTGATACACATATATCAAACCAACATGGACGTTTACTCCTTAATTGTGGCGTGGGGCCTGGATTTAGGTGAACCACAGGAAATGGTGAGGATGGTGATGTAGAAAATTGTGCATGAAGACTTTTTGGTAGGCATGGAGTCCATTCTCAAATGGGTAGTTTCGGGTGTAGGTTTAGATTATTCTGAAGGACTGGTAGATGATGAAATTGAGGAGCTTTATGGGAGATCAGGGCTCAAACCCTTTATTCGTTGGCCCAAAGGAAAATACAAAGCTCATTGTCGTGAGGAAGCGTGTTTGAGATGGAAAGCGCTCAAACTCTTCACTGAACACTGGGATGGAAAGCACCAGAAGAAGTCGGGGAAGTAGTGGAAGAAGAATCCTTTGAAGGAGATAGCCAAGCGTCTGTTGGGTCCAGGTGGAGCTCGTTAAGATTGGTCGTGTTTGTTTGGGTCTGATTTTGTTGTATTAAAGCATGTAACTTTGAACACTATTAATGGTGCTCATTTTTTGTAAGGATTTTACTAGTAAATAGTTATGAGGTTTATTTAATGCTTTACTTTTCACATTAAGGTGCCTCTAGTTTTTGTCGTTTGCTATGGAATTTTGGTGGGAAATGACATTGAACAATAGATGTACTTTTTTATCTTTACAAGAAATACAAAAATTTCATGGGGTAATTGTCTTGTTATTTAATCATATGAGTTAAATAATTAAATCAAGTTTAGTCTATAATCATATGAGTTATTTAAGAGGCACAATATATTTAACTAATTAAATTGAAATTATTTAAGAGGCATGATATATTTAACTAATTAAATTGAAATAAAACATATTAAATTAATAAAAGGAAGCAAAACAAGAAGCATTTTTAGAAGAAAAACAGAAAGCAAAACAAGAAGCATTTTTAGAAGCAAAGAAGGAAGCAAAACAAGAAGCATTTTTAGAATTTTAGAAGCAAAAAAGGAAACAACAATGGAAGCAAAATTAGAAGCAATCTTGGAAGCAAAATTGGAAGCCTAATTGGGCACTAATTTAGGCACTATTTTCGACGCTATTTTAGGCATACACAGAGGTGTTATTTTCAGCGCTATTTAAGGCGCTAACGGGGATGTGATATTTTGGTGCTAATTTTGGTGTTACGTCTAGCGCCAAATTCGGTGTAAACATTGGTGCTGAGATGATCATGCCTATTTGCATCGAGTTTAGTGCTAGATAGCTCACCCAATTCGTGAACTAAAATACACTAAAATCTGACACTATTTTAGGCGTTATTTGCCCATTCTTCTATAGTGTTAGAACCTCTGTTCGTGACTACATGAACCTCATAATTCAAAGAGATTTTATTATGACACACACTATTTTAGTTTAAGTTGTCTCTCTAAAAAAAACCAAAATGCTAATAGTATGCATTAATAGTCATTCAATTTCTAAAACCTTATGTTATATACATGTGTTTTAGAGTCATTTACTTGATAAACTTTCATATACATAAACTTGGTTTTTTCTTTAAGGAAATAAGATATAAGTGATTTTTCTATTTAGATTAGTTGTTAACTAATTTGTTTCGAGTCATAACATATAAAATCTCATCTATGAAAGAAGAGTTGAATTCAATCTTATGCTCAAACCTAGGGAAAGAAGATGGGGTAAGTTTAATTTGATTTAAATTTCACTTTACAACAAAAAAAGGAATTATTTTTCTTAATAATAAAGTATTTGTAGAATTTGTAGTTTAGCATGTAGGATTTATTTTATGTTGAAAGAGATCTTCCCCATCCAATTTAAAGAGATGTTTTCCTCACATACTATTTTGATATATGTTTCCTTACAAGGTATAAATTAAAATGCTAACATGTTTCTAACCTTGGAAGATTCATTGTGAGGAAAACACATGGAATCAATATCCTTTTTTGTATTCTTCATGACATCCTTGATTCGAGTGTCCAAGTAATACCTTTTATGTTGGCATCTTCATAGTTGTCCTCATGCATGCCAAAGTAAGTGCAAAGTGTAATGGTAAAAATTGTATACCTCACACTTTTTGTTGGGATAGATTCATCATACACCTTACAATTCTAATGTTTGATATATTGTATTATTTATTAATTATTTGTGAGCTTTCATGGAAAAGGGTGTCCCACCACGACCTGACTAGTTTTCCATGTGTAATGTAATATATAACTTGTTAATAAATTGTAGTAGTATCTAATGTCATAGCTTGATGTTTAAGATCATTTAATGACATTATACGTGATATAAGAAATTTTATGATGATTTAATGACATATGTAAGAGAACATGAGAAGAGAGTTACATTGTTGATTTGGCTTAATGACAAACTTACTATGCATATTTCTATGTTTTATAAAGCATCTTTAAATAGAGATAATAAAGCCCAAATAGAGTGCCTACCTTGGGGAGTGGGTTATTGTAATATCCCTTGGAAATATGACCTTAATTTGCTCAAGGAATATTGTCAAAAACTTTGCATACAAAACAAGTTGTACTTGTTGTTGAAACATTTTTTTGATGTCTTTGTGGTTTTGGATGATATTTGCAATGTTGAAATAAAATTAAAAGTAGTAAATTGAAGGCTGAAATATAGTGCAACAACTAAGAGTAACCTAATAATGCAAATATATGACTGAAATGATGATAGATATGCACCTACAACACTATTGGCATTTCTACAAACATTTGGCATGTAAACTAGTATATTGAAATGAAAGCTACAACAATGGCAATACATCAAACATTTATCATGCAACCTTATTACTCCATTAGATGCAAGACCAAGTACAATGTTGATATGCATATTACAATTTGATCAAGATGATATACCAAGACTCTTGGCTTACATCAAGCATGGGAGAATGTTGTTACAATGCCTTAACAAATATGCAACTACAATTAAAACAACTTTGCAATGCAACATGCATAAATATGACAAAGAGCCTGGAGTTATTTGCTGATGGGAATTGTTGAAGAAGTGTTCAGACTTAGTAGCAATTAAAAATGCTTCCACAATGAAGAATTGTCCCACAACAAGTGTCTCCCATGTTCTGATCATGCAACCCTCATAATAAAATTGTAGCAACCTTAAATCAACTCCAAATAACTCCTAATAGCTTGATGCCTTAACTCCCACAATAGAGTGCTCAAATGCCTATGAAGAATCAATGCTAACTGTGGTAGTTATGAATGAAAATATGAGTATATAGTTTGCAATTTGATCCCCAAAATGGCAATAATTATTCTACACAAAAATCCCAATGATGAGACCATGATTTCTTCTAGAGACTTGTTTATTTTTCTTCAATATAATATTCTCCAAACTAATTCAATGTTGCTCTCCCAAACTAAAAATTATCATCAATGAGCACAGATACTCCAAAATTTGGCCAAAGGCCACAAAATTAGCAATAATGAGAAGACTGAAATGTCTCCTCCAAATTCACCTAGCTAGGATTGGTGTTGCACAATTGAAACTGGCATGCTCTAGAGTCTTCAAACCCTCAAGCAATGCTAAGCATTTAAGCTTCAACTTCTTACCATGCAAGTAATCAGAAATGTAATCCAAATCAAGCGTGTTCAAATGCTTAGCCAACAACCTCTTAAATAGATTTCTCAACAAGTCTCCAAGAAGCTTCTAGAAAAAAAAATTATTTTATTCAATTAAGTGACTTTATGATTTATTATTTAAATTGGTCAATTTATTAAATTAATTAAATATAAATTCATCCTTAATATATTATTTATTAGAACAACTTTATAAATAATTAATCTAATAGCTCCACTTTATTTAATTAAAATAATCAATTAAGCTATCCTTTTGATGCATTATTAATTTTGGACAACTTAATCGATTAATTTAATTAAATCACCATACCTCCAATTCGGGGACATGACAGTCCTCCCTTCCCAAAGATTGCTTTCCCTCAAGCAATCCGCAATCGCCAATCCAACTCAACTGCCACATCACCAGAAGCTTGAATGGAGAATCATCTACACCTGTCCACCAACCACCTAGATCCCAAGTGATCCTAAGAAGAACTCCAACCAACATCCTCTGAATTAAGTTGAAGTCCTTGTCACTATGAAGTCCTATCAATTTGTGAGGCCAACTATCCAACAAGAAAACTTCTAGATCCCAAACCTATATATTTGCCCCACCATACCGACTCCCAGTACTACAATGATAATCTTCATGCATCCAAACTCTCCAAAAACAACCTCCACCTGGATCACATGAATAAATTGGAAGTTCCTCCATCTCAACACCAATGGACTTCTATTGTGCCACTTTGATACCCCCTAGAGTCCAAGTCTCAAACTCTTGTTGCTGGAAACACTCAACTATAGAACTCGCCAAAGAACCCCTAGTGACCTCAAGCTATATTGAGAGAGATTAATGGCTTCCCCTTCTTTCCTCATCAAAGTATATGAGTATATCTCAACAAGGTTAAGAAGGTGGTCACGATCTAAAAGAAGGTTCAAATAATTTGACTTCATTGTCCCCATACCTTCTTTGATAACTTGCAAATCATCATGAGAAGATTCAACTCCAATCCCCTTTTTTATTCTATCTAACTAAACCACCCAAAGATGATCCTCTATCCGTTTGTACATCCTATCATGATCAGATAATGCTGCAATAATATTGTCCTCATTCACCTTCAACTAAGTCTCCAAGCTACAAAGACTTTCAGGTTTATGCACAACTTCAGCCTCACATGAAGAAGCCTCAAACTGTTCTTGTTTCTTCATGTTTGGAATCTTTACCAAGTCCTTATCAACCTCATCACCATCATTAGAACAATTTGTGCATTTTCAGATTCATCCTCTCTTTGAATAATGAGTCTTCTAATGTTATCTATCCTTTTTTGCCTTGTTATGTTGATGAGATTGACCTTTTCTATGACTCCTTGAAGATGATGTCTTGCATTAACAACCACTAATTTAGTCTCTTTGTATTTTTGCATCCATTCTTCATTAATATTTTCAAACCTCTTTACCTCTTCCATGTCAAAATATACAAACTCATTCCTCTTATGCTTGATATCTTCATGTCTATCAATTGGTGTAGGGCTGCAATCAATGGGTGATATCATATCATTAAATTTCTCATGATCAAAAGCTCCTATCTCATGAGAATGATGGGAAATAATTTTTTTGACCTCACACAAATCAATAATGACATCATGCCATTCTACAGTGTCCCCTTCATCATGTGTAGCCAAAACACTAATGGCTGCTCCACTAAGTAATTGATCAACTTTCTTGTCCACCTTTATGTTTCCATGTAGCTACTCTAGTGTAACTAGTTTGTCTTCAACCATCACATGCTCATCTTTAATCTTGAAGTCATCATGAAGTGTTATGTGCTCAACATCTTTCTCTATTCAAATCTAATTTTTTCTTTCCGTAGAATCAATTGTAGGCTGGTCACTAATGGTTGGAAATTCATTATAGAGACTCTTGGATACTTCACTTGTAGATACACCATGTTTCTCCTTCTTCCTGTTTTGTGATGTATACCAATTTAAGTAGGCTTCCCACGTTTGCTTTGATTTTTTTTGTAAGAGATTGAGTTTTGCTAATTCTTTCAACATGTCTCCCATACTTCTAAAATTCAATCAACTGCTTTTCCCGAACAGGCTGGCAAGATCCAACTTTTGATACCACTATAATATCCCTTGGAAATCTGGCTTTAATTTGCTCAAGGAATATTGTTAAACACTTTGCATACAAAGTATGTACTTGCTATTGAAACTTGTTTTTGATGTTTTTGTGGTTTTGGATGATATTTACAATGTTGGTATAAACTTAAAACTAGTAAACTGAACTATGAAATATAGTGCAACAACTAAGAATAACCTAATAATGCAAAGATGTGATTGAAATGGTGATAGATATGCACCTACAATACTATTGGCATTTCTACAAACATTTGGCATGCAAACTAGTATATTGAAATGAAAGATATAGCAATGACAATACGTCGAATGTTCATCATGCAACCTTATTACTTCTTTATTAGATGTAAGACCAAGTACAATACTGATATGTAGATTACAATCAGATGAAGATGATATTCAAAGACTCTTTGCTTACATCAAGCATGAGAGAATGTTGTTACAATGCCTTAACAAATATGCAACTACAATGACAACAACTTTACAATGCAACATGTGCAAATATGACAAAGAACCTGGAATTATTTGTTGATGGGAATCGTTGAAGAAGTGTTCAGACTTAGTATCAATTAAAAATGCTTCCACAATGAAGAATTGTCCCACAACAAGTGCCACCCTTGTTCTGATCATGCAACCCTTATAATAAAATCACAACCTTAAATCAACTCCAGATAGCTCCTAATAACAACACCTTAACTCCCACAATAGAGCTCTCAAATTCCCATGAAGAATTGATGCTAACTATGGTAGTTGTGAATGAAAATATGAGTATATAGTCTACAGTTCGATCCCCAAAATGGCAACAATTCTTCTACACAAAATCCCAATGATGAGACCATGATTTCTTCTAGAGACCTATTTATTTGTCTTCAATACAATATTCTCCAAACTGATTCAATGTTGCTCTCCCAAACTAAAAATGATCACCAATGAGCACACATTGATACTTCCCAAATTTGGCCAAAGGCCACAAAATTAGCAACAATGAGAATAATGGAATATCTCCTCCAAATTCACCCAACTAGTATTAGTGTTGCACAATCAAAACTGGCACTCTAGAGTCTTCAAACCCTCATGCAATGCTAAGCATTCAAGCTTCAACTTCTTACCACACACGTAATGAGAAATGTAATCCAAATCAAGTATGTTCAAATGCTTAGCCAATAGCCTCTTAAATAGATTTCTCAACAAAATTGTCCAAGATGATTTCTGCCATCTGGCCATTATGAGCCACCCAAAGCACAAAAACATTTAAATTGTATGATGTTATTCTATATAAAAATACAAGCTCTAATTCATTTTGATGATCTAACACATAGCAAACATACATTTAGAATCTTGGATCAAGAATCACCTACAACTCTTGCACACATCAAAGAACATCAAAGCATTATCTCATGACATCAACATTGCGTCAACATCTTAGGTATATTGCATTATTGTATACTATTTTCAATCATTGTACCAAGTTGTAAAATTGGTATCCACACATTTGTCCAAAGGAGCATAATCCTAACCTAATAATCTCCTCAAATATGTTTGTCAACATTGCTAGTTTGTTATTGTAGGTCCATACATCTAAGTAATATTCTTAATTTTAAAGTGTAGAAGAATCATTGTTGATAGATTTAGAATTGTGTGTCAAATTCAATTCACACACTAGGTTTAAAAATAGTAATGACTCTACCTTGAGGTTAGGTTGTAGTCACAAAATTGAACCATTAAGAACAATCATTTGTTTTGTCTTAATTTTGCTAATACACAAATAAATTGATTAGTAACATTTGTCACAATCAAATTAATATAAAACTTATAAGTTTTTCATTTATAATTGTATAATTTTTTTCAAATAATAAAAATCTCATTTCTTATTTCTAAAATATTTATCAAATATCACAATAATTATTTTTTATTCTAACACTTTAGTACATAATTTTGATTATTTATTTTCAACATTGAATTAAATCATTTTCCCTTATACTTCCAATTAATATAAAAATTAGATACCTACCAAGCCTGTTTTTCTTGACTTTTAAACCTTAATGACACTTTACTACTTAATTCCTTTAAGGAAACTACTCATGACTCGTCTCTCCCATCACGTACAGTTACAGGCCAGGGAAAACGACTAGAAACAACTTTAGTACGTGCGAAAAAAATTCCCGACTGAAAGATTCATAAGCGAGTGACAAGTGAGCCCACAAAGAAAATGAAAAAGAACATTGGGGAAATTAAAGTAGGCATTTTTCCGCTGAAACGCTGTTTGCAGGTACAATTGCGCATCCCAATCAATCAAATCACGAATTTGTGCAAATGCTTTACTTTGCTTTGCTTAGCGAGGAATACTCATCTAGGTAATAAACCTCGGACAGAGGTTTTCTTTTTAATTTACAATGGAGAAACTACAATTGATAAACAGTGGAGCGGCAGCGTATGTAAGTTCGTTCTTAAATAAAATTCGAAGTTTAAAAGCAGCCATGGAATTTACGGGTGAGTACAGTGGGAGTAGGGGTTGGCAGCACAACAATGTGAACGAACAGCTCGAGGAATTGAAAGCAGCCATGGAATTTGCGGGGGAGTACAGTGGGAGTGGTAGTCGGCAGCACAACAATGTGAGAGAAAAGTTTGAGGAATTGGTGCTCAAATGGACTGTCCAGGACATTACAAATGAAAATCTCTATCATCATAAGGTCAGATATTATAGCTGTTTTTATGTTTGAAACTACATATAAATGGTTTTGAAAAGGGGTTAGTTAAAGGCAATTTCCAGTCGTCAGGCTTCACTGACATTTGACATTTGGTTAGGATTGAGAAAACAGTACATAAACTGGCTCTCTTCCATGTTTAGTTCGAAATGTTCCATTCAGAGGGAATAAAGCTGTATAATTCAAAATAATAGGGAAAGGACATATAGATCTGTATGTTTCAATTTTTAAAATTTAAATATTATATGTTTTAATGGTCAAAGAGTCAAGAGCAATTTTATATTTAGTAATAGTTATTCTATTTTTATTGGGAAAAAAAATTATCCTTGATTATTGAATTAGACGATGATTAAGAACAGTCCAAAAGCTAATGAGCTTGTTTCTATGTAACAGGTCGCAAAAATTGATGTCTTGGAAATTTGTGATTAAAATTGTGGAAGTATATATAAAGGCTTTTGACAAGAAATTAGTGTTCTCAAAATGTTTGCTTTTGAAAGGGATAGAGTCTTGCATAGTCTAATGGTGAAAATTGTATATTTGTACTTTTCTCTTTTGTTTTTGGAAATTAGTGTTCTATTTAGTGTAATGGTGAAAATTTTATACCAAGGAGTTTTCTTTTTTTGTTTTGTTTTCACTTTGATTGAGTTAACCTTTGTACAATAATTAGAATATGGTATATATTTCTGCGTAGAAGTTGGTAAATTGTACGAGTCTTGATTGATCCCAACTAGCCACATCTTAAGAACATTTAAATTACTTGCTTCCTATCTCGAATCAAATTCACGAATTAAAATTCAACTAGTTGAATTTTATGCCTTGAATTTACAAAGGTAGAGTTGTATATGTCAAAATAATGGAGGTGCTTATATAATGAGGTCTTCGACAAGAAATTAGTGTCTTGAAAATGTTTGATATTGAAGTGGTTAGAGTTGCATCCCTCAAAATAATAGAGATTATTACGTTAAATGGTCTCATTCAACAAATTAGCGCCTCATTAAATTTAATGGTAAAATTTCATACCATGCAATTTTCCTCTTTATTTTGGACTTGCCTTCACTAGGTTAGACTTTATACAATGACTAACATAAAAGTGACATCTTTTTGCATACAAATAGAGAAATCATACAACCTTTGATTGATCCCAACTTCTTGTATCTTGAGTACTTTAAGATTACTTGCTTCTTGGACCTTGGTTTGAAATCATGAAACAAAATTCAACTTTTGTTCAATTTTGTGGCAAACTTTGACCCTTGCACTTTAAAATTCAAAATTCAAAATCGGCTTGTAGATTATTGTATAAAAGGATAAGCCCTTAATCATTATGATCTTCTAGGATCTAAGAAGCCTATAGAATATTATATTAAGGACAATTTTGCATCATCAATTTTAACATCTACATTTGGAGTGATAGATAGGCAGATTACATGTTTGTTGTCTTTGATCTTTATTTACAAGCCAATGAATCAATTTTCCTAGGGGTTTGACTAAGGAGAACATGACCCTTACTTTAGCAAGCTTCCCAAAGATGTTTATAAATATTGTCAATTTTCTATTGCAATTCTAGACATTTGAAAATGAGGTAAACTAATTTTTAGATTTGGAAGACTTGCTAGATTGATTTCACAAAACATAAGTTGATTCCAAGTATATAGTTCAATTTTGTATTGTGAAATCAAACTAGATTGATTTTGCACCACAATTTCACTCCAAAGCAAAACAAAGTAATTGTTATCTGTTTGAATATTACAAAGCTAAATTTTATATCTTAGTGACATTTAAATCACATAACAAGAATTTACACTCAACACCTTCAAGCCACACCTAGAACTAAGTATCCTGGACCCTTTTGAAAATTTGAAAATCATGCTTGTTTAATTACAAATTATTGTCTTAGGTCATAACTATAAACTAGTATTTACATTTTAAATTACCATAGTTTATTTAATAACCTAGATATTTGAAATAAAAAATTTATTTTCCTTTTCACTTAGAAAAAATTTAGTTGAAGATAATTGTCTATTGTGAAAGTTGTGTCGAAAAAACAATATGTAAGCCTTTGAGGATATATATATATATATATACATTGAAACACACATAAACAATATATGTATATTTCATAAATATATATGTGAATGTATATATACACATATACATACAAATATATAACTAATATAAAGGTATAGCTTAAGTTTGTGTGATGATAAATATGCTTCTAATTATACCAGAAATATGTTTGAATTCAAATAGAGGTCATTAGTGTTCCAAGGGGGGCATGTCTCCCGTGAAAATCTAGTCATTTTTAGGATGTGGATGTCCTCAAGATGTAGGATTTAGGGGAAATTTTCCCTTGTCATCACACTACCACCATACCTATTAGTGGATGTCCTTGGAATGCCTTCCTTAATGGGGGGACATTTTTGGGGTGCTCACCTATTTTAGGGTTTGCAAGGAGATGTTGTGATGTCCCTAGGATCCTTAGGTGTCTCAATTGCATCTCTTGAGCACACTATAAATGCCTAGATGTCCCCCACATTTTGTAGCTCAAAAAGTGCAAGATATTTTTAAAAATTAGATATTTTTTGATGTTTGTGCTAGCAACCCTAACCCAAATGGTTTGTGGGCCCCACCAACACCTAAGTAGTCACACAAAGTGAGAAAGGTTGCAAAAGTGAGTGTTATGATAGAAAAAGTGAGAAGACTAACAAGGTTGAGAGCATTGGCCAAGTCTTCATTTGTTGAATGTGAGTATTAGGAAGATTGAGAGAAAGAGCAAGAGGAAGAGCAAGTGCCAAGTCTTTGTGGAAAATTGAAAACTTGCATTTCCCTCATCATTTAAAGTGGTCAGATTCTTTAGCTTCATTGTTAGCTTTTTGATGAATGAAGATTTAGTTAAAAATATAAAGGACTTGGTATTGCAAAATGCATAGTGATGTTGCAAAAACTTTAGTGATAAAATTATGAAAATAGTGTGCACCATGAAGGTTTATATAACTTTAAAGGTTGCCCCCTACCATCCCCAAATCTAGGCCCTTGGTCCCTTTGTCCTCAAGACCTATCCCCATGTCCATAGGACTTGTTGCCATGCCCCCACGTGCCCACATCTTCATAATTTGTGAAACATAGGAGGTTATACATCACAAATTCATTAATGTAAATAATTAATAACCCCCTTGTTTAATGTTTGTAGAAAGGAATTTGATATACAAAATTAGTGTTTCGAAGTGTATAAATACACACACTTTTTTGAGAATCAATCTCTCAACTTGTATATAAATATATATACATAATCAGTCTCTCAACTTGAATATATATATATATATATATATATATATATATATATAAGTTGTTTTCATTGCTACAATTACTTTTCTTTTGTCTATGTTGATTTCTCCACATAGTTTGTTTGAAATTTTGTGTCATTCTCCAAAATATTTGAATGAAATTTTGTCACAATATCTTTCTATATTTTGTTTGATATTTTAGCATCCATGAGGCTCATGTGGCATTTACTCTTTTATTTTGAAAAGTGAAATTAATATTTTAAATTAATGTTTTGGGAAGAGAGCTTGATTTTTTTAAACTAAAATTTCTAAACAATGGAAAGCTATCTCTTAATTTAAGCTAATAAAGTCATGATTGCATGTTATTATTATTTTTAATTGAATTCTAAATTTATATATTAGTCCTTTATTTGTTAGGTTACCATTTCCCCACCACTATCCATCCCTATGAATTTTAAGTTTGTATCTCCTTTGCTTATATAACAATATTAATTTTTGAGTTATTAACTTTGATTTCACACATAGTATTTGGTGAGATTGAGGATTATAGTTAAGTACATTGTCTACTTGTTGTATTCTTATGAAACATTTGTATTGTGTTAAGTATTGAACTATAAAATGTCAGGGTTTCGATCAAAATGATTAATATCTTAGTGTTCTATACATAATTTGTAGATTCAGACTTGGAAAGTACTTGACAAGCCAATTTTTTTGGAGAGTACTTGGAAAAACTCAACAACTTAAAAACCACTTAAAATTTTGAAAAAATTATAAATTTTATACAAAAGAGAGCTACAAAATGTATCAAATGAATTTGGTGGGAATTTGAGGGCAACACCCCTAGCAAGGTCAAGGGGCATTGCTCTTGATAGAGGTTTGGGGAGAGTTCACCAAGCCAAAACGAAGAGCTCTAAAGCTATATTTTTATGGTACACACCATTTTCATACATTTTTAGAAAGCAAAAAGCAATGCTTATAAAGTCAATTGTTTTTTGAAATATTTAATTGATTTTTTTTCATAAATTTTAGAAAGCAGAAAACAATGCTTATAAAACCGATTGTGGTTTGTATAAATCTATATATTGCATTGTTAGCGCGGTGAAACAAGTTATCGGGCTCACCAAGTTTTCTAGAAGCACTCTCAAAAACTTGACACGTTTACGAGCTAAACTTGCGTTTACTTGGGGAGATGAAAATGTCGCCAATACTTGACGACTTTGAAATCTGTGTCGGACAACTAAAAGCTCTTTTTAAGTGTCCGAACATTTGGCTTGGTCCCATTCCAAGATTCACGATTCTTCCTCCTATACAATGCAATACTGTAGGATCCCGAATAGAATATTTTCTCAATGTTGCTAGTATGTGATATGAAACCCCAAGAACAATTGAATGCAGTTTGAAATCTGATAAGGGATTGCCGATTCATACCAAAATACTGCTGCAGATTGCATTGAAAACAAAAATAAGATTATAGTTTGTTGTTTCCAGCTCACTTGCTATTACAAACTTCTGGTATAGTACTCAGCACTGCCCAGGATAGTAACGCTGGCTCTAACTCCCTCTTTTCCTTACTTTATTTCCCTATAAAACTGCTGCCCTAATGTTTTTCCTCTCGCGTCTCCCCTTACATCAGCATCCTTGAATTTTAATGGCGACGTCACCCAATATCTGTTGCATCTCCTTAATAGAGAAATGAAATGTAATTGAAAAGCTGCGGTTACAAGTAGATTCACTCAGCAAATCAAGGTCTTAAAACAAGTCTCCAACGTGGCAATAATAAAGGTGCTACTGTCAGGAAGTGGGGATGCAAGTGAACACAACCAAAACCAAAATCATGATTTTCTCTTTGAATAGAAAAAAAAAAAACAGCATATCTTTCCTTTTGAAGGTAGTCTACTTGATATAGTGAAAGAATACAAATATTTTGGAATTGATTTTCACCATAAGCTTACTTGGGAGACTTGTAGAGCGAAAAGGATACAGGGAGGTTGGAAAGCTTCTTTCCTACTGCAAAATAGATGTAGGAAAGCTGAACTTTGGGATTGGAAAACCAAGAAAATTCTTTTTGGTTTACTTGTCACGCTGGTTGTACTTTATGGGTGTGAAGTGTGGGGAAGCAATATGTCAAAGTGCAGCTGAAGACAAATAGAAAAAATCCAAAAATACCTAATAACAAGCAATCTCAAAGTTAAGGCCACGGTCCCATATGAAATTCTTTTAGCTGAAGCGGGGGATTTTCCCTTGGAGGCATTGGCGATAACTCTGTTGATAAGTTATCTAAAGAAGATTGAAAACATGGACAACCATCGGTGGCCCAAAGCGGTTATGGAGGAGGTGCTAAACCGTAGAAAGAAAACTTGGATGAAGCAGAACAACAAGTGGCTGAACAAGTGGGACATCAAATTACAGAGTGTCCTAGCACCAATAGTGAAATAAAAAATTACGTGAAGGAAAAATTTAGGACTGTAGTGGTCAAATTAGATTGGGCGAAAAAAAGCATACTACGTCAAAGAGTTTAACCCGACAAAGGATCATGGTGAAAAAATGTATTTAGGGGCTGCTATTAAAGGGAAAGCGAGGGTGTTAGTTGCACAGATGAGGACAGGATTGCATCATCTTAGATGTGAGACCGGTAGATGGAAGTCTCCTAAGGAAACATGGGAAGAAAGAACCTGCATATTCTGCAATAAGGGGGTGGTTGAGATGGAGCGGCACTTCTTCATGGAATGCACAGCTTATGAAGACATCTGTAAACAGTGTGCAAATAGTTTGTGTATGGACAATATGCAACAGTTATTTGAGGAGGATAAGATCAACCAGACGGCCAGCCTTCTAGTTAAAATCAATAGTAGGAGATCTGATCTAGAAAAGAGCATGAAAGAAAATTAAGTTGTGTCTTGGTCCCATAGATTGTTTAGTCTCGTGGACGTCATTAAAATCTTTCATTCATTCATTCATTTGTGGCTGAAGAAAAAGTGCGGCTAGTAATAAGGAGTCCTTTTAGCCGTAGGAAACCTCAATAAGTGTGTATGTTTGATTTTTTCTCTACCCTTGTTGGCAATGCCTTTTAAGGCTCACAATACTTGAAAAAAATGATGTGGTTGAATTTGAGGAGTCTTTCTTTCACAGAATAAGATAGAATAGAAGACTTTTATCATTTACAAGACCATAAAGAGTCTATAGTACTGAAGACCCTGCTATTTTAGTATTGTGAAATGCTGATCTTCTGCAGTCTAGTTTTCAAATACCACCCAAAACTGTATGACAAGGCCAGTACAGTCCCAATGACATAAGAACTCTCCAAATTTTACTTTTATGGATTTCCAAACTTGCCAAAATTAGCGGCCACCTTTATAAATAATCCCATTCCCCCTTAGCATTATAGGGCAGTCACTTGCACTCATAAGATTTCAAGCATGTCTATCACTCGCAAGATTTCAAACATGTCTATCTAGTTGGGCAATTATGAAGTCGAAGATGACTTCTATGTTGTGAGTATTGGTCATACGAATGCAGTTCTTGGTTTCTAGTGGCTACAATCTCTTGGAGAGATCACTCTATACCTTCAAACCATGGAGCTTAAGTTTCCATTAGAAGGGAAGAAGGTGGTCTTGAGAGGGATGTCAAATGGAGGCCTTTGCATAGTTTCATTCAAAAGGATAGGAAGGCTGATTCAGCATGATATGGTAGAGTGGGCAGCAGAGTGTGTGATCATGCATTCCAATCCTCCAGAAGATAAGAGACACTATCATCCTAATGTGCAAGCTTTGCTCTCCAAGCGAAGCAAGGTGTTTGGTAGCATTTCTCTTGGGAGACCTCTTGAAAGGGGAATTGAGCATGTGATTGAACTTGAAGGAGCAAAACTAGTTATCACTACTCCATATGGGCATCCAAAAAGGCACAAGGATGAGATCAAAAATGCCATCAAAGAACTCTTGGAGATGGGTCACATTCGCCCAAGCAAGAGTCCTTTTGCTTCTTCAGTGGTTTTGGTGAAGAAGAAGGAAGACACTATGCGCGTGTGCATAGATTTCTAGGAACTCAACAAGAAAACTATCAAGAATCGATATCCTATTCCGATGATTGATGAGCTTGTTGATGAGCTACATGGAGCTGTTTACTTCTGTAAGATAAATCTCAGATTAGACTATCATTAGATCAAAATGCGAGAAGAGGACATAGAGAAGATTGCTTTCTGATGTCACTTTGGATGAGGAGGGACAATTGTTTTTAGTTCCAAAGGTAGTCATTGATTTTAGAGAGCATTCCTTGAGGAGAGAGTCCATCAAAGAATATTTGGTGAAGTGGAAGAATTTGACAGTTGAGGATGCTACTTGGGAGGATGAGTAGATTTTGCAGCATCTAGACTTGTGATTGCTTGGGGACAAGCAATCTTGGGGAGGGAGGACTATAATGTCCCTTCTCAGTCCTAAGTTTTTTTAGTAACTGTTAGCCTATTTTCGAAGTCCTGTAGGCTATTTGGAGGCATTTTAGAGGATTCCAAGATTCTTGGAGGATTCTTGTTAGCATTTCAAGGGGTAATTGCAGAGGTTTGCTAGAGTGTTTTTTGCATTTTTTTTTGGGTTTTTTGAGTAACTTGGTGGATAGTATTTCTATTTTTAGCACTTACAATTTTTAGTAAGTCACAATTGCATCTTAGTTTAGGCTAAATTTGAGTTTGGACACACTATCTTTAGCATTATGCTATTTTTAGTAAGTACCATTTTTGGTAGTAGTCCCAATAGTTTAGTGTAGGGTTTCTATTTCTGGCAGTGATGGCTATTTTAGTTGTTGGAATCCTGATATTTTGGGCAGTATGTGCATCCACCGTCTTTGGAGTTCGGAAAAGGAAAAAGTAATAACTTAAGTTATAAAGTCACTTTTGGCCTCCCATGCCTAGCATTGTGTTGTGACGTTTTTCACACATCGCCCCATTGCAAATGGGGACCCCCTAATTTTGGCTTTGCTTTTCGGTCGTTTTGGTTTGTCTCTCTTTTCTACTGTCTATCTTCCCGGGATTGTACCAGTCATTGAGCTTGAATTGAAGTTTTGGCCAAGTCTGAGAATTAGGGTTTCCATCTTTCCAGCCAATTTGAGGTCGAATAAAGTGAATAAATTGAAAATTGAACTTGACATTGTTGTCAGTATGCTTCCAGTAGGCTCTCAGCTAATTTTCATCAGATTTCGGGTACTTACTATTTTTAGTAAGTGTGCAATTACAGGCATTCTATCAGCAATTTTGGGATTCTGATGGTCACACTGCATTCAGAGCGCATCGGGCTGCTCGTATGCAAAATTTGAACTAAAACAGACAACTTGCTATTTTTAGCAGTTCAGCTTCTAGAGCAGATTTCAGGGTCTACAGGTTATATTTTCTGATGCATGTCTGGAGATTCCTTCTGGGTTTTTCGAGACCTTCGCAGTGATATGACATGCATGACGAGATGATGACTTTCAGCACTTAGCCTTCGGAAGCCGATATTAGGGTTTGCATGCAGATGTTTTCAGCGCATGTTGGCACATTCTTTCTGGGTTTTCCAAGAGCTTCGCAACGATGTAACATGCAAATGGAGCTGACCACTTTTCAGGAACTTACTATTTTTAGCTAGTGCTTGCATGTTGGCGATTTTTCTGGGTTTTTCTGGGTTTTTCAAGATTTTTCGGGCAGTATGACATGCAAGATCATCCGGCAGCCGGTCGGTCACCTTTCCGGCCGCTTTCTATTTTTAGCAGGTATCACTTGGGCAGCTACTCAACACCTCAGAAATGCAAGCTGATCATCATACAACTGAAACAAGGTCAAACGAAGCTCATCTGAGCAACATGCACAAAATTAGGGTTTCGAGCTTCAGCGCTAAAAATGAGGAGTCAGAGGTCAAAACGTTCAAAACTGAAGTACCCATCACAATCAACATCCTTTCGAGAATCTGCTGGCCAAATTTGAAGGCAATCAGAGAACCTGCTATTTTTAGTAAGTGTTCCAGACGCAGGCTATAAATAGAAAGTTGATCTCGGCATCAGCATAGACTGGCAATTTCACCAGTAACAGGCACACTGTCCAAATTTCAAAGCAAACAGAGCAAAGGAAGCCTCAGAAACGGGCACTTACTATAAATAGTAAGTCACTTCAGCAGCGGCTATAATTGGCAGGTTGGCATCGAATCTTAGCCAGTACAAGTCAAACATGTGGTAAGTAATCCGTGGCGCGAATTTCAAAGCAATCGGAGTTACAGAGAATGAAGAATCAGATAATTGCTATTTTTAGCAGGTCAATTAGGGTTCCTAAAATCAAGGGCGAAACACGACAGCCAGGCAGAAGCAGCGTCCAGTCATGATCAATACCCTTCAAGCAATCAACACGCAAAATTTGAAGACTTTCTGAGAAGTTTCTATTTTTAGCAGGTTGCTAAAAATAGCAGAGGCATACAGGTACCGGACCCCTAATTTTTGCTTCATTTGTGTCTTTTGGTTTGGGTTTTCCGGTTTCTCTCTCTCGGTCTGTTCTTTCTGCCTACTAGTGTACTTACTATTTGACCTGGATCTGAATTTCGATTAAGTCTGAAACGTTTTTCTAGTGAATTAGGGTTTTCAATCTTCAGACTGCTTTGAGGCCAAATTGGGCTGGCTAGTCTATCTTTGAGCTTAGCATTGCTATTAGGATGCTTCAGGCAGGCTCTCTTTAAATTTTCACTGAATTCTGCCAACTTTCTATTTTTAGTAAGTGTCAATTTAGGGTTTGTTTTCTCAAGATTTTCATGTTCTGACAACTGCACTACATTCTGAGCACTTTGAACTCATTACTGGAAAAATTTGAGCAAAAACGGGCAACTTGCTATTTTTAGCAGTTCTGCCTTTGGGGGAAAATTTCAGGGCTTATATGCAGAGTTTTTCAGTGCATGTATGGAGATTCCTTCTGGGTTTTTAGAGACCTTCGTAGTGATATGACATGCAAGACAGGACAACAACTTTCAGTACTCAGCCTTCGGAGGCAGATATTAGGGTTTGCATGCAAGTTTTCTCAGCGCATGTCGGCATAATCTTTCTGGGTTTTCTGAGAGCTCCGCAACGGTGTAACATGCAAACAAAATTGGTCACTCTTCAGAAATTTTCCATTTTTAGCCAGTGCTTGCATGTTGATGATTTTTCTGGGTTTTCCAAGATCTCTCAGGCAGTGTAACATGCAAAATCATTCGACAGCCGGTTGGTCACCTTTTCAGCCACTTTCTATTTTTAGTAGGTGCTCTTTGGCAACTGCCCGACACTTCAAAATCACGAACACGATAGCATGCAACTGAAATGGAATTGAACAAAGCTCATTTGAGGCACATGCAAGGAAAACTAGAGTTTTGGGCTTCGGGACTCAAAGTGAGGGGTTAGGCACTAAAATTTCCAAAACTGAAGTATCCCACCACGATCAGCATCTTCCGAGGAGTCCGCTTGTAAAATTTGAAGACAAACGAAACACTTACTATTTATAATAAGGCGTTCCTGACACAAGCTATAAATAGAAAGTCAACTTCAGGTGCTAGTGCGGACAGGCAAGTTTACCAATGTGGAGCACAACATTCAAATTTTAAGTCAAACGGAGTTGTGGAAGTCTCAAAATCAAGCAGTTGCTATAAATAGTAAGCAACTTCAGAAGCATGCCAAAAAGAGTAGGTAAGTGCGAGGTGTTAGTATGAACAAGTCGAGCAGGTAATCAGACCCCATGGCGTGAATTTCAAGATGAACGGAGCTGTAGAGGATGGAAAATCAGACACATACTATTTTTAACAGGTTGGTGCAGAGGAATTAGGGTTTCCTAAATTCAAGGACAAAATACAATAATCATGCAAATGCAGCGTCCGACCATGATCATCACACTTTAGGCATTCAACACGTGAAATTTGAAGACATTTTGAGCAATTGCTATTTTTAGTAAGTTGCTAAAAATAGCAGGTACAGGCAAGCATCAGGGCCCAACAGCTCAATCACATTCCAAGAGTTGAAAGGAAGCAAAATTAGGCTTTTTCGGAGTCAGAAATCATTTCAAAGCACGAAATCTAGAGAACTTTCTAAAAATAGAAAGTTAGGGCGAGCCAGGGTTAGCAAGATCAAATTACCCCAAATCTGGCAAGGAGCACGAAATTCACTAAAATTGATAAATTTTCAAGTCCAGCCAGTGAAAAATGCCATTGAAGCTGAAGGTTGATGAAAATTGTCTAAGGCAAGAAATTTGAAGCTCAGGGGGCCAAATGTGCCCAAGCTTGAGGGAATAAGTTGATGAAATTTGTCTAACTACTCAAAGTGAAAGCTCCTTGAAGGTGAAATTTTTCTAAGTATGACAAATGTGGAAGTGGAGTCTCCAAAATGCGCCTAGGGTCAAGGAGGGAGCTAGAAAATATACTAAGGCGTGGAAATTTGAAGTACCACCCCCTAAATGCGCCTTAGGTGGAGAGAGGGCCTTGAAATATTCTAAGTGTTCAAGATTGTGTGCTCACCCCTCCAGATGCGCCCTTGAAGTTAAGTGGGGAGAGTAAAATTTGACTAAGTCATTAAATTGGAACCTCAAGTGGTGATATGCACCCAGGGTAAGGAAGGGCCTCCAAATTTTCTAAGTGTTTGAAGTTAAAAGCTTACCCTCTTATTTGCACCCAGCCTTGAGAAGGGGGTGATTTAAAAAGTTTCTAAGGCAAACGAATTGGAGGTTCAACCTATGATATGCACCTTACTTTAGAAGAAGTTGTAAAATTTCTTTAAGTGCTCGAGCTAGAACCATGACCCTTCAAACGCGCCCTTGAACTTGAAGTGGCTTAAAATTCTTCTAAATGCTTCAAAACTTGAAGCCCCCCATACTAAATGCGCCCCAGATTTGAAGTTTAACATGCTATATGCGCCTAAGATTATTGCAAGAGAATGAAATTTTGACTAAGGCATTAAAAGTGAAAGCCCATGGTATGATATGCGCCCAAACTTAAAAAGGGGACTTCTAAAATGTTAAGGTGTTAGGAAGGTGAGAGCTTGACCCTTGACTTGCGCATTGACTTTTAGCAAGAATTTTAAAATGTTTAAGTGTCCAAAATTTGAAGCTCCCCCCTGTTGATGTGCCTAGGCTTGGAGAAAGATCATGAAGGATGCTAAGTAATTAAAAGTTGAAGACACAAGGCATCAATTACGCTCCAAGCTAGAGTTGGATTGGAAATTCATTTGAGTGTTTAAATTGAAACCTCAAGGGTCCAAGTGCGCCCAGAGCTTGCAAGGGGAGAGCTTAAATTTTTCTAAGGCGAAAAAAAATGAAAGCTTGATATATCATATGCGCCTTAGTTAAGGGGACGAGTAAATATTAAAGATTGGAAAATTAGACCTCCCCCCCTCCCTTTGATTGCGCATGTTTCCTAAGGCAAGATTGAAGAATAAATTAAAAGGCGTTGGAAATAAGAGAATTTTCTCTAGGCAAATAATTTTAAATTTACTCGCCCAAGTTGGAGAAATAAATTAAAATTTAAAATAATTATTTTCCAAAGTTTAAAAATTAAATTCCCCTCTTTGTTTGGACACATAAATTTTAAAAGGTTGGGAGATATTAATCGCGGGGAAAATTTATTTTGGAGATTATTACAGACGGAAAATAACTTTGCCTAGTCATTTTTAAATGCTGAAGATGATTTTTCATAGACACTAGCAAAATGAATAAATTTCGCGAATGAAATTAAATGGCATTGAGATTATTTTTTTTTAAATTTTAATATGCCATTTTAAAAGGCGGTGAGATTTCCTTTAACTGAAGTGAATTTTAAAATCTCTCAAAGTTACTTTAGTCAATTTGCAACTGGGAGGGAAATTTTAAATTCGAACAAGGAAAGAATCTCCCAAATTAGCAAATTTCCATGACGACTGATTGATGGCTGAGAATATTTTCTCTTAAATTTGGAAAATTTCAAAGTCATGGCGAAGAGAATTAATGGCATTTGCTAAATCAAGCATCAACTTTCAATTATAAAACTTCGAAGATTTTCATTTCTACTCACAAAATTGCAGAACTGAAACTGTGCTGAGGTTGAGATTTGTGCTGGAGAGCTGAAAGTGAGCAGGAGATTGTTGAGAAAATTATTCTGAGTTGAGAAGTTTATTTCTTTGAAGTGCTAAAGGTTGAAATTGTTGAAGTTGTTGAGATTTGGAGTTGTTGGAAGTTGAGTTGCTAAGATTTAAAAAAATTCTAAAGTTGCTGAATGCTGAGGAGTAATTTCTGAAGTCGAGGTTGCTGAAGCTGAGAAGATTATTTCTCCAAGTTGCCAAAAGTGAGTGTTGAGAAGAAGTGAAGTTTAATCTTTCGAAGTTGCTGAAACTTGTGATAAAATTCGAAGTTGAGATTGATGAAGTTGATTTTTCGGAGAGCTGAAGTTGTTGTGGCTGCAAGTTGCTGAGAGTTTGAAGTTTTAAATTTTGGAGTTTTAAATTTCTTGAGGTTTGAAGTTGGAGTTCTACTTCTGGAGTTATTAATTTTATTTTCTTTTTGCAGCCAACTCCATTTGCCAGCCATCTCACGAAGTTTTTATTTTAAATTTTTTTGAATTGTAATGTTTTCTTTTTTTTCGTTTTGCAGATGGCTGAAAGTCAAAGAACTGATGTTGCCAGAACGAGCAAGGCTGGAGCCAAGACTGGAAATGTTGAAGCTGGCAAAGAAAATGCTTCCAGCCAGGCAATCATCAAGAACTTGAAGAAGTCCTTTATTCCAGAGTCAAAGTTCGTGTTGAAGTTTGGAAATTTGATAGACACCAACCTCGGTTCTTTCAACCTCAAGACCTTCAAAAGAAGAATATATGGACAAGGTGGCAATCCTCCGACAGTGACCTCGCATAACATGGTAAAAAGTGGTTGTATGCGGCAGCTGGTTTCTTGCCAGCCGTCCGATGTCCAAAGCTTATCATGGAGTGTGCAAATTATTACAACTCAGACCACTGAATGATTGTTTCTCTGAATGGCATGTTGCTGGCCAACCTCGCACCTGATGCAATTGGCGAAGTGTTTGGGATCTTAGCCACAGACAAAATGTTATACAAGTCCAAGGAGAAAGCTGACAAGATGTATGCTACATCTTTCAAAAAGTGTGTTAAGAGGATTAACACGACGTGGATGAGGAAGCCAAGGCCTCATGGCGCCAAGCTGCCAAAGCAAATCATTTTAGAGGAGCTAAATCAGGAGTATTGTGACTTAATCATGATGCTCAGTCGAGTCAATGGAAGCTTGCAGACATATGTGTTTGAGCCATGGATGTTCTTCTATATCAGTGTGGTGCTCAAAGGAAAGGTGGATGTGGATTGGGTGCAGATGATAAGCGATAACATCAACGAGCAGTTCAAAAATCTAAGGAGAACGAAGACATTCTATATGAGTTCTTATGTTATCTACATGCTGGCTCGAATGATGAAATACAAGGGGCTAGTGTACTAGGAGCCAATTGGATGTTGCTTCAATCAATTCAAGATTCATGAATCTTGTAGGCAGTTGCATCTCACGAGCACCTCTCATTTCAAGAGGGTGAATGACGCCTTCACAATGTACCTAACGAGGACTCTTCAAGGAAGATTGCAACAAAAAATATCTAAGGAGGCACAAGAATTGATCGAAGAGTATGGGTTTTGGTTTATCCAATTCCCCAAATTCACTTATTTAAGGCTACCAGGTCACCATTCATATGCCTACCGATTGTTGAGGTATCCTACAAATAGAATGATCATGCTCGAGTTGTCTAGGCAACTTGTGGCCTATGACAAAATTATAAGAAGAAAGAAGAAATGAGGTTTGCACTTCCCTATTGTTTTGGGAAACTCACCTGAGGAGTGCCCTTCGTTGCAAGCAACCAAGGAGGCAGAAGAAGAACTGCATTTCTACCAACTCACGCTCCATACTAGCCGGCAGGATGTTGACCCTTGGGGAAAGATTGGAACTGTGTAGGGTGAAGAGTACAGACATAGGGCTCACTTGGAAGATTTTTGGGCAAATGCACAAGATGAAGGTGAAATTAGAAGAACATTCTCTAGATTGCCCCTGAAGCTGATCAGAGAATGCAAGGTGGTCCAGGTGCCGGATCAAGTTGATGAAGATACCAGACTTACGCACCTGGACTATGAGTCAATAAAGAACACGCCAATCCCACCCTTGGATTGGGCTGAGCCAGAAATTACAGACTTAGACACTTTGTCTATGCCTGTCATGACATTTACGAGGAGTTGGGTGGATGGGCATGTCCATAGACTGAAAACAAGATCAATTGCTCTCTCGTACAACCTTATAGGTGATCGGAAGCAACCAGTGTTGGCAAAGAAGAGGAAACAAATTTCCCAAGCTTCAGATCCACAGTAGCAAGAAGAACCAATTCCTACTCAGAGATTGGAGGAGACATCGCCTACTCAGTTGTTGGCTCAATCCTCCAGCGTGCATGAAGTCTCAATGTTTGCAAATCAGAGGGGTAGAGTGAATGAGGAACTGGAAGTTGGAGAAGTTAACCAGCCGTTGTCAAGAGAGTTGGATAGTCAGAGTGCCAATGCTTCTGAGCTACCAATCAGCCAGATGAAGAAGAAACAGAAATAGATATCTGCTTTGATCGTGCTCTTGAAGCAGCTTTTGAGGAGGATGTTATGAAACCAGAGGTTAGAGCTCATGAGGGAGATAGTCAACATATGGAGACGGATCAGCCCCGACCAGATATTACTCAAAGGGAGGTCAGTGAAGTAGAGGCAACAGAAGAACAACCCCTTATTGTCTATAACACTCAGCATAATGCTCCAAATTGGCTCTCACGTGCAATAAGGAGAGATCAAGAAGATGATGCGGACCTAGCGGTGGAAATGGAGGAACTTTTGAATAGGACAAGTCATCTAAAAGGAAGAGAGCCAGGAAATATTCTAGGATGGAGACTAATGAGGCTGGTTCACGCACTTTTCGTGTTGCCGTTCCAAGGGAGGATTATGACTTAGGTGACATGATGCTAGAGAACTACACTGTCACCACAATTGAATTAGGGCGTCCTTCAGGAGCACAGGTGGTTGAAGAAGCTGAAAATTCCTTCCAAGCTTTGAAGGATAGGCTAGTGCGAAAGGAGGAAAAGTATAAGAGATTGAAGAAGGAGCATAAGGCGTTGGTCGGATATGTACAACATCTAGCACGTCCATGTGCTTAGGAGAACCCAGTGGTAGAACTTTTGCCAGAGTTGCCACGAGAGTCAATTAGTGGGCTGGAAGAAGTGAGGAGAGCTATTCGAGAAGGAGATAAATGGATAGGCGGTGTTTGCACTGAGGCAGAGAAATTCATGGCTGACCTTGTCTCCTCTTTTTAGAGTGCTTCTGGTATCCTTTCATGCTTGGAAAGCATCTAACAAACTTGGGGTGACACTCATATATTCCAGGACAAGACCATTCCTCGCCTTGCTGCCCTGATGCGCGTACCCATGCAAACTTTGGTCAACGAAGGGGTGATCCAGGCTGAGGATAAATATGATTTTCTTGGGTGGCGTTCGGCTGCATTCACTAGCAAGGGCTTCTTCGACATGACAGCTACAGAGTCTTCTAAAATAAAAAAGGCAATGAAAAATATTCACAAGGGCATCCTCAATACATCGGATGCATTGTTATTCAAGAGGTTAACTCCTGAGGAGGTGGAGGTAGATGGATTGAAGGCACGGTTGTGGCCTTTCTTCTCCGAGATGAGGATGTTTTCTCAACTTGATTTTGAAAACATCTCTACGTTTTCAGCAATCATTCAGAGCATGTAGGAGTCTATTGAGACTTGGAGGAAGTCTTGTGATCGACAGGAGCAGATGGTGGCTATTCTTGAGTATCAGCTGAACCTTACTTTGGCGATTTCTGAGGAGGAAGTTGATGAAGTGCTGGCCTAGTTCGTAGCTTATGTGGTCAGAGAGAAGGGCAATGGAAACAAAGTCGTGGACGATAATCTTCTGGAGGGATTTTGGGCATTAATTGCCCATAGTGGTCAAGGAGGAATATTCTATTTTTGTGCTTATTAATGATGCCACTCCACCTTCCTGCGGTTTTTAGGGTGAATCTTGTCTACAGTTTGTGAGGCTCGATTTGAGCCGTCTATTGTATGTTGATTTGGACCATTCATTGATTTGGCCAGCTATATAAAGGGGAGTCCCCTCATTTGTACACTAGTTAGTTGGTTAGACATCATATCAAACTAGAGAGTAGACATTTTTGAGAGTTAGAATAGTGTCATTGCATTGTTCGAAGGAGAAGGGGAATTCTCCCATTGAGAATTTTGTAAGAAATTGTCACAAAGGCTAATCATAATAAAAGAATTTCATTGATGGTGAACTCCACTGTCATGTCCCCTTCTAGTTGACATCTCTCAGAGCATATGATTAGCCTATTATGCGACCCTCGTAGGCTGATAGGATGGATAGAGGGTCTTGATGGAGCTTGGCTTGGCTTCAGTTGTCAGAATTTTACCAGTTGGCTTTCGTTCGGGCTCTTTCGGACACTATTTGCCTGAGTTGCTATTTTTAGCAGTATTTGGCACTCAGCGAGGCACCCCTGCTATTTTTAGCAGTATAGTTTGATCATGTGCAGAATCATTCACTCTTTCGCCAGCTTCAGATGGTTCGTGAATCGGACATTTCTTGAGGGAGATATTAATATTTGATTGATTAATTAAATATTAATTAATTGGAGCATATATTATAAAGTTATAATATTTTAATATTATAACTTAAGTGAACTGTTGAAGGGGGTCGCCCATCATGGAAGGGGCCATTTTTAATTATATTTTATGTTTAAAAATGTGATTTGAAACTATTGAAATATTAAAAGTGAAAAGTTTGAAATTATTTTAATGATGCCTTTTTGAGGAAATTCGCACTTTTGAGGAGATATAAGGGTTTCATTGAAATTCGAGCTCATTATGATATTGAATATTGAAAATTGATCAAGTCTTCTTCTGGAGAACGAAGCCTAGGGTTTCTATTGTCTACAGACATTGGAGAACGAGCCATCTTCAGTGTTGCGATTTAGAGGCTGTGAGATACCAACTGATCTATTGCATTTTCAGAGAGATTTCTTCATTCAGAAGAGATTACAGAACGTTCACAGATCATTTACCTTCAGAGTTTTGTTTGGGTTTCATCTAGAAGGAATTCTTCAAACTAAGGTGCATCATATTCTTAAGTCTGGACATTGATTTCAAAAGGTCGTACCATTGTACTTGTTGTTGGGACAGGGCCGTACCACTGCTGCAGGCCATACTTCATTCTCAAGCCGTACCTTTGTCTTGTTTAAATCGCCTATTCTTTTGGATTGTGGTCTTCATTCTTTGTGGCGCCTCAGCATTTGGACCATTTCCGGAGCATCAGACAGAGGGAGAAGCAGTCTATATTGAAGCCGTACCATTATTTGTATTCTTTCATTTGGTAGCAATAATCAGGTTTTTCATCAAAATGTCATTGCCTTTTTGATTGCATGTTATTGGATCTTCGTTGTAATAAATCCAAAAGATAAATAAATAGCTGGCATCATTATTTCCGATAGATTCTATCATTTCCAGAATTGTATGATTTTATTTGCATTTTATATTGAATTCTTGCAAAAATCGCATTATATTATTTATGCTCAAAAATCACAAAAAAACCAAAAACCTTCAAAAACAATAAAAACAGTCAGATTTCAGAGATAGCGGAAACTGGGGTTTCTACATCCACTTTTGTCATGAGTAGTTTGTGAGGTTTCTTCGTCCTTCAACTTTAAGTAGGACTTAATTTTCATGCAAGTAGTTAATTATGGGTGGTTGTGTTTGATTTGAGTGAGCTTCATTAATCCATACCACTAACAAGCTTATTGATGGTGAGTTTGTCCTGCGTGGTCAACTGGAATACCTTTTAAGTTTAACTTCGGTCAAAATTCACGTGTATGTATGCATCGTCTTGATGCTATTTGCATTGTTGAATCGTGATTTGAACATCTTTTCACTCCCTTGAAGATTGCACTAACCTTGTCGAAGCTGTCCAACAGGAGGCTAGACAACGTTTGGTTGAGGATCATTGAAGTCAAGCTCGATACCCTTTGCATTTAAACTAAGACTTAAATTTTCTAAATCTCTGCAGCCATTCAATTCTGTTCAATTTTGGTTAGTTTTAGGAAATCATACCTCAATGCTAAATCATTCGTACAAAATTCCCTTCAAATCATTATCCTACTGTTAACTGTAGCAACCTGAACAATTGTGTAAGTCCCCTTGTAAAAACAACATTTCACAACGAACCTACTGAGGGTATCCCAAGCATTTTAGAACCTTGGAGTTGAACATACGAACTTTTTGGCAATCTTAGCGTATGGGATTCTTTGATCAAGAGAGAACGGAGTAGCCTTTGGACAACTTTGTTCTGCTGATTGGTGTGGTCATAAAAGTCACATCAACACGTGGTAATAGAAGTGAATGCTTCAAGGGACCACTTTTCATCAATACGTGGCTGAGCATATTCGTCACTTGCTAAAGAACACATATGATTGATATTGGGACTTAGCTGCACCTTCAGTTTGTAATCTGATCCTCGCTTCCATACTCCGCCACTAAGAGCCAATCCTAATACTGTGCGTCGCTATTGTGGGAGCTCTTGAAACATTCAATTTTGAACACTCACAAGGTGACATACGCCATTCTCCATATGGTAGAAAATCTCTAGCAGAAATGATTACAAATCAAATATATGTCAATGCCTGATGTTCAAGTCAATGTGCTGAAAGACAACCTGATACTCATGAACAATTTACCTATACCAAAAGAAATTCATCGATTTATGCCTTGACTAGGGGTTTTATCCAAGCTAGGTGTAATGACCCTGCTCAAATTTGATTGAGAAATGTCTATTTTTGGTCCTGGTAATTTCATCAAACACTTTGCATAAAAGGTATATTTGACTGATATAAAATTTCAGATTGCTTCTATGACTCTTATCTCCACTCAACATCAATAAAAATGCTTGCAAATGACTCTAAATTGACTAAACAATGTCCTAACATGAATGTGCAATTTATTTGGGCAATATTCAATGCATATATGAGATCTAATCATGAAAAATGATCACCTACAGCCAACTGGTATTTTAACAAACAGTTGGTATGCAAATTAACGAGCTGAATACAAATGATATAGAATTGCTCAAATGACACCAGCAACTTATATCTCCTTAATTGCACTGAAATATCTAATACAAAACTCATGAAATATGGCCAAGACTCTTGGCATTTACATTGATTACAAAAAATGGATATGCTGGTAAAGATGCACACCTACAGCTGCAACTCTAAACTTTCCCATATGCAATAAAATTATGAACTACTAATAGTGGAACCTGATTGAATGTTGAATCCCTTGATGATAGATGAAGTAGCAATAAAATTCCAAGCAAAATGAACTCTTGTTAGGCCTAATTGATGCTTTCACCCAGCTTCCCCTATTCTTGCCTGACAATAGCTTTGATAAATAAATGTAGCAATTAAACTCCACCTCTTGGCACTTGAAATGATTGGTAGGACCAAAGGATTAGAATGCAACAATGCCCAGAACCATAGGAGGCTTTGATGATGAGATATGAACAAAAATGTCTTACGAATGGCACCCTTGCTGTAGTATATCAGACCTTTGCAACTTCGAAATTAGACCCTTAGCATAGTGCAAAACTCCTCCAAATTGCATGAAGCATCATCTCCATTCACTATAGAATGTAATGCTGCAACCTTCTTGGAGGATCGATGCCAAATGAAGGAGATATATGCAAAATCGTGGCACTAATATGCAGACTAAGATGACTGTAATAATATATCAGAATTCTGGAAATGACTGAATGACTGCAAATCGACCTCCTCAATGCAAATTCATTGAAGACTATGAATCCCAAAATGTCTCCAAAGCAAACACCAACTGACATCATACAAAACTTGGCCAAAGGCCACAAAGTTTTAACCAATGAAGCACAAATGAAAGTTTGAAGTAACTTTCTCCCAGCTGCAATAATTCAAGTGATATTTCACACTCTCAAAATTGCTATGAATAGGAAGTTTTTGTTTCCTATGATAAAGAACAATTTGCAGAAACCCTAGGCTCCACAAGATGAAATAACAAACATCAACATCAAATCTAGATGATAGGCAATGAACTCCTCATGTCTATTTATACTTTTCCTCAAGAGGTTGGCCTCCTTTTAGAACTTTCCCAAGTCAGCTTCTAGAAGGAATATAATATTATTTTATTTTATTATTTTATTATTACACTTTATAATAATACAAAATATTAATCAACTTCTAAAGTGCAATATAACATTATAATATAAAATAAAGGTTCCCATAAATAAAAATATCCATGATGATACTAGGAAAACCTTCATGAAGTCGCAAAATGAGCCAACCAATCAACTGGGTATCTGCCAAATGATCCTCTTATCAAGTCCCATTAGCCTACAAGGATCAGGAATAGGCGAATTCCTCTAAACTCCAATGCTCATGAAAAAGAGAACATTACACTAGGCTCAGGATATGAGAGTTTCCGTTCTCAGCTAATCATTTATCTGAGAACATCCTAAACAACATCCTATACTATATGGCACCAACTCTCGCACAATGAATGTCATATGGCACCAACTCTCGCACAATGTACAACAATGAATGCCTCTAAACTCCAATGCTCATGTAAAATCATTCATCGTATAGCCAACCCTTTCTATTTACATCATACAGCAAGGACAGTCATTTATTAGGCATACAACAACTTCACCAAATTGCAATGTGTGATGTCCACATACTATATGGCATAATCAATGAATGCATCCAAACATTCTATAGCAGAGTCTCAACATAGCATGGTGGAAAATACTTCAATTCGTATCATACAGTACTACTGGTCAGTTTACAATTTAGTATCATACGCCTGTCAAGAGGTTAGAGCTGAAAATATTAATCATTACAATACAATAAGATCTCTCTTGGCTTAATTCAAAGAAGCCACATCAAATCATCACAAAGATTGGAATTAATATTTCTATTTTTTCCTGTTTTCCTCAAATAAATAGACTGAATTCACCACTAGATGTTGTCTTGCAAACACGAAGTGATGCCCAAGCTAGGAGGCCTTCATTCCTCGAAGCAGTTCGAGAGCCAATCCGATAGCATAACAGTATAGTCGACAAAAGATCCCCAATAATGTTCCAAGACTCCTCTTTATAATCCTCCAGTTGACTTCTCAAAACTCTAAAATCCGCTTTTAGGTCAAAACCCCTTATCTCCTCAAGAAGGGCGTACTTTCTCTTAAAGGCTTAAGATTTGACATTTTAAATAAATAACATGCTTTGATAAATGCGCCCTTCAAACCTTGCTTTGACTTAGGCAATAATTAAAATAATCTTTTAATGAGTACGCCACCCTCAAAGACCCACTTTTAAAAACAACATTAAGTCATTAAATCTAAGCCAAGGGGTCAACGTTAAAATATAATATTTAAACGTGACCTTTTTAATTAAATGACTTAACTTATCCTTTCGAATGTGCCCTGAAGCCAATACTGAGCAAAACATCTGACCAAACTGAAGCAGGAAGTCAACTGAGCTGAACTCAACTGAAAAGCTGCCAAAAATAGAATTTACTAAAAATAGTAAATTCCAGAAAGTGCTCTGAATGCTGAGATGAACCTACCACTGTGAAGCTCTCTGAAAACCCAGAAAGAATCCGCTATTGAATCCACCATCTCTGAGCAATGATCTCCTCAAAAATAGGAAACCCTAATTTTACCGTCCGACTAGCCTTCGGGTTTCCAGAAAAAAGGCCAACGGTCACATGAACGATCAGGTTTGAGAAGGGGACATTACAGTCCACCCTCCCAAAGATTGCTTGTCCTCAAGCAATCGCAAACTAGGATGCTGCAATATCTCATCACTTTCCCAAGTTGCATCCTCCATAGGCAGGTTCTTCCACTTTACTAGGTATTCTCTGATGGTCCTTTTCCTCAAAGAACGTTCTCTGACATCAAGTATCTCCTCTGGAACTAGAACCAATTGTCCCTCTTCGTCCAACGGTGGCAACTGTGAAGAAGCAACCACATTGTGTCCAAGTGCCTTCTTGAGGCGAGACACGTGGAAAACATTATGCACTCTGCTATTAGAAGGTAGCTCTAATTCATAAGCTACTGCCCCAACTTTTCTGATGACCCTGAATGGCCCATAGAAGCGAGGTTTGAGCTTCTCAACTCCACTCTTCTTGAGAGTAGACTGTCTATAAGGTTGTAAACGAAGATAGACCATATCCCCAACCTCGAACGAACGCTCAACACGCCTCTGATCAGCATACAACTTCTGCTGATTTTGTGCAATCTGCAAATTATCCTTCAAGGATCTCATTATGTCTTGACTATGCTGCAACAAATCCTTGGCTAAAGGTGCTTTGCTGTCACCAAACACCAAATCTGCAAAACTGGGTGCTTCATACCCATAAAGTGCCAAGAAAGGAGACATCTTAATCGACATGTGGAAAGTAGAGTTGTAGCAGTACTCGCCTATATGCAGCCACTTGACCCAAGCTTTCTGTTGTTCTGACACATAATTTCTCAAGTAGCCTTCCAACCACTTGTTCACCACTTCTGTTTGCCCATTAGTTTGGGGGTGATAACTCGTGCTTAGAGTGAGAACAGTACCACTCATTCTGAAAACTTCCTGCCAAAAGGTAATTACGAACTTGCTGTCCTTATCACTTATAATATTCTTTGGCAACCCATGCAGCCTAAACACTTCTCGAAAGAACAAATCTGCAACTTGGGCTACAGAAAAAGTGCTGGTAATGGCAAAGAAATGAGCAAATTTGGTTAATTTGTCAACTACCACGTAAATACAATCCTTCCCTTGGGCCTTGGGCAACCCAGTGATGAAATCCATCGAAATGCTTTCCCATTTTTGATTGGGAATTGGAAGTGGTTGCAGCAAACCGGCTGGTAATGTATGCTCATTTTTATTCGCTTGACAAACAGGACACTCCTGAATGTAGCGTTGAACCTCTCTCTTCAAACCTTTCCAAGAAAACCTTTCTCGGATCTGCCTATAGGTCTTGAAAAAACCTTGGTGACCAGCAACTGGAATGTCATGAAAATTCAAAAGAATCTTCTTCTTGAGCTTAGAATCAGCCACCAGAAAGATTCTATAATGGATCAATCCCTCAACCACCTCGTACCTTTCATCATAGAAAGTACCTTCCAGAATGCTGGTTGCAAACTAATTTTTTGCATAATCAACAAGCAACATGTCTCTCCAATCTACAGTAAGCTCACACAATGAGCTAAGATGAGGCCTTCTGGAGAGAGCATTGGCCACGACATTATTTTTCCCTTTGACATATTCAATGTCAAAGTCGTAAGCTTGAAGCTTACTCACCCATTTTTGTTGCCTCTCATTTAGATCTTTCTGGTGCATGAAATGCTTGAGGCTATTGTGGTCTGTCTTAATCACGAACTTGTTCCCCACCAAGTACTATGTCATGTCCCCTTCTTAGTGACATCTCTCGGAGGATAGGATTGGCCTATCACACGACCCTCATAAGCCGATAGACTGGATAGAGGGTCACTTCAGAGCTTGGCTCAGCTTTAGTTAGCAGGGATTGATCAGTTGTCTTTCGTTTTGGCTCGATCGGAGACTTTTTGCAGAATTGCTATTTTTAGCAGTTCCTGGCAGGCAGTGTGGGACCCCTGCTATTTTTAGCAGTATGGCTTTGGCGGCATCCAGAATCACTTCCGTTGTCGTCAGCATCAGACGGCTCGAGCATTGGGTTAATAATGAGCGAGATATTAATATTTAATTGTATTAATTAAATATTAATTATTTAACGATTATAATGTAAAGTTATAATATTAAATTATAACTTAAGTTACTTGCCTTGAGGGGTGCGCCCATCATCAGAAAGGGGCCAGTTAATAATTATAATTTATTATAATTATTTGACGGAGAACTATTGAAAAATTAAAAGAATTAAAAAGTTAAATATTTAAAATTTCCTATCTTTAAGGAAATCGCACTTTTGAGAAGAATAAAGGTTTTGCATTGGGATTGGAGCCATTATGACATTTGTGAATTGAAAATTGATCAAGACTTCGTCAGAGAACGGAAGCCTTAGGGTTTCATCTCGAACGCATTGGAGAACGAGCCATCTCCAGTGAGAGCGATTCAGAGGGTGTGAAATAACACCTGATTTATTGTCAGTTGTGAAATTTCTTCATCCAGGAGGAATTACAGAGCTTTACAGAGATTATTTTCATCAGGGTTTTATCAATGTTTTACATCCAGAGAACTCATATCTATCAAGGCGCCTATTTCATTGAGATTCTGGAGTTCACAGAAGGAGCCATACCTTTTATTTAATTTGCTACTGTGTAGTGTCAGGCCGTATCAGTCTTGTACTTGGCCGTACTATTGAAGAGAGCCACATCTTGTTCTCCAGCGTCAAAAGCCTTCAGCTTCCATCTTCTGAGTTTATCTCACAGGGCGCTCCATATCCAGAAGTCTAAAGATTGGTCACAAGGGAGCCGTGCCTTCTGCATTTATTATTGCTGCAGGCCGTACCAGTCTGACCAGGGCCGTACCATCCTCTTTTGTGGTGTATTTTCAAGACAGAGTAAAACGTCTTCCTTCTTGGACTTCTTCCTTCAGTATCTGAAGTGCCTAGGAGTCTGGGTCAATTTGCCACCAGAGAACAGAGGGAGAAGGGGAGCTTTTGTTGCAGCCGTACCAGATTTACCAGTTTATTCATTGTTGTTTCAAAATCAGGTTTTCAATATTTTATTTCCTTTTTCCTTGCATGTGTCTGGAACATCATTGTAATCATTGCAGGAGTGGAATATATTGTTTGGCTTCAATATTTGAGATAGACATTGTTATTTTCCAGAGTTATATATTTTATTTGCATTTATTCTGTATTACTTGCAAAAATCGCCATCTTTATTATTCATGCAAAAACATCAAAAACGGTCAAAAAAACCTAAAACCTTCAGAAAGTCAAACAAAACTGTCAGATCCGGAGAATAGGGGAAACTGGGGTTTCTACAGTGGTATCAGAGCTAAATCCTGCCATCCTAAGGGTTTAGCCATCACATGCAGCCAGAGGAATTTGATACATACAGGTACTATACTCGCAGACGTGCCTTGATTGAAAGGCAACGCAGTTTGAGCAGACAGCCAGAAATCATGGCTGACAGGAATGATAGGGCTGAGAGAACAGATATACCTAGGACAGAGATCCCACAGAATAACAGAGATCAGGATGATGCAGAGGTCTTGCATGCACTCAGAGACCTTCGTGCAGGACAACGTCGATCCGATGATGTTTTACAGCAGGTGGCACAGGCACTGCAGAGATTAGGGACTTCGAGGAGACCGTCACCACATCGTGACGATGACAGGAGTGATGCAGGGTCACAGAGAGCTCCTAGGACAGTGTCACGGACAGCAGATAGGCCTACAAGGCCTACTTTCACGAGACAGGAGCCCGATGAGGCTATGCCAAATGAGGATCGGGATGACTTGTTTGCTGATAACCTTATGGCAGCGAACGAGGAGTGGGAGTTGATACCTCCTGCAGTCAGAGAACGGATCACTTTTGACCGTTTTATCACACAGAGGTGTGAACACAACAGGGCTCGACAGGATTGGAGACCCCGACAGCAGAATAACGATCTCAAACATGCAACCAACAGGCTTAATCTGGTGATGTTTGATGGTAGTGGGAAGATGACATCCCAAGCTTGGATTAGCAAGCTTGACACATTCCTCACCTTGCGTCCAATGGCTGAGAGAGACGCTATCCGATACGCTACACTGCACCTCGAGGGAGTAGCTTACGACTGGTGGCACCATGGTATGGTGACGTTACAGCATGATAGGATCACTACATACCAGGAGTTCGTGGATAGATTGGTAGAGAGGTTTGACCGGAAGGATCCGGAAACCTACTTTAGAGACTTAGCACAGTTGAGGCAGAGTGGCAGTCTCGAGGCTTATATCAGTGACTTCCAGAGGCTATCAGTCATGGTCCCGAATATATCAGAGAGAAGATTGGTTGTACTTTTCATGGAGGGTTTGACCGAGCCACTGAGAGGCTGGATCAAAGCCTTTGATCCTCCATCATTACAGGAGGCAATGAAGAAAGCACGTAACATGGAGTTAGCAGCCCCGTCGAATAAATTCAACTCCAGAGGTTCTTCATCATTTCGAGATAACAAGGGCTTTAATAAAAATAAGGATAAATCTGATTATAACAAAGATAAATCAGATTATAAAAATGATTCGAAAGGAAAATCAGCATTCCCACCTTTGGATCGTGAGGCCCTGAATGACCTTCGCAGGAAGAAGCTTTGCTTCTACTGCAAGGGACCATATGATGCCAATCACGATTGTCCTCTAAGACCTAAGGGCAAGGCAAATCGTGTGATGTGGGCGTACTATGAGGACTCAGAATCAGAAAATTCCGAACAGCCAGAGCATTCAGATGATTCAGAGTCAAAGGCTCCAGAGCCTAGAGCAGAGATAGAGCCCAAGCTTTAGGTACAGGAGGCCCGTTTGTCTAGCATCCAGCAGGAGGGTTCTTTCCGGCTTCGTCGTGTATTAGCAGGTCAGAGGGTTATTACCCTATTGGATACAGGAGCCACGCATAATTTCATAGATGCTAGGTTTGTTGAGAAACGTGGACTCATCACTGAAGAGTTCGAGGGCATCAGAGTCAAAGTGGCGGATGGGTACACTTTGAGATGCGAACGCATGATTAGAGACCTCCCTTTACGCTTGAACAACTATGAGTTCAAGGAAGATTACTACGTTGTTAATATGGGGGACATTGACTTAGTCTTGGAAATGAAGTGGTTACACTCATTGGAGGAGGTCACACTTCGTCTCAAAGACATGGAGATACGTTTTGAGGTCGACGGGAAGACTCACATACTTAAGGCAATACGGGACAGCGACCTTAAAACAATTTCTTTTCGCCGAATGGAGCGGCTCATGCGTCATGACATGGTAGAGTGGGCTGCCGAGTGTCATTTAGCACCTTTACAGGAGGGACAACAAAAGACAGAATATCATCCGGACATTCAGAAGATAAGAATCAAGCATGACAAGGTGTTCAGTGATATTCCCCGGTAGACCTCCAGATAGAGGGATAGAGCACATCATTGAGCTCGAGGAGGGTGCGAAACCCGTCACGATAACTCCTTACAGGCATCCTAAAATATTAAAGGATGAGATTGAGAAAACAATAAAGGAGTTAATTGCTATGGGTCACATTCGACCTAGCAAATCACCGTTCGCTTCTTCTGTTGTTTTGGTGAAGAAGGATGGAACGTTGCGTATGTGCATTGATTACAGGGTCCTGAATAAGAGGACAATCAAGAATAGATACCCGATGCGAGGATTGATGAGCTTATTGATGAGCTCCATGGGGCATGTTATTTCACTAAAATTGATTTACGGTCGGGTTATCATCAGATTAGAGTCCGTGAGCAGGACATAGAGAAGACAGCCTTCAGATGTCATTGTGGGCACTTCGAGTTCGTAGTGATGCCATTTGGGCTCACTAACGCGCCAGCCACCTTTCATTCTACAATGAACAGAGTTTTTCATGCATTGCTTAGGAGGTTCATGTTGGTCTTTTTCGATGACATCCTGATATACAGCAGGACTTGGCAGGAGCACTTGGCTCATTTGGAGACAGTGTTGAGTATCTTGGAGAGGGAGTCCTTGTACGCCAAGGAATCCAAGTGCGACTTGGGAATGACCGAATTGCTTTATCTTGGTCATATTATCAGTGCAGATGGAGTGCGCATGGATCCTGAAAAGATCCGCACCATTGTTGATTGGCCCACACCGGCAAACCTGACACAGTTGAGAGGGTTTCTCGGTTTGTGTGGATTTTACCGTAGGTTCGTGAATGGTTATTCACGACATGCAGCCCCAATGACAGATTTGATGAAGAAGGGGGCATTTGTTTGGACTTCTGAGGCACAGGAGTGTTTTATGAAGTTCAAGGAGTTGATGACCACATGCCCTGTTTTGGCACTACCCGACTTTACGAATCCGTTTGAGCTTCAAAGTGATGCATCAGGTGAGGGCATTGGTGCGGTGCTTATGCAGGACAAGCACCCGATTGTGTACGAGAGCCGCAAGCTCAGAGGACCCGAGAGATTGTATAGCATATATGATAAGGAGATGCTCGCGATTATGCATGCCTTAGCTAAATTCAGGCAGTATCTTGTTGGCAGCAAGTTTTGCATAAAAACTGATCACAACAGCTTGAGACACTTTCTAGGGCAGCAAGACCTTAATGACAGGCAACAGAAATGGGTCAGTAAGTTGCAGGCTTATGACTTTGATATCTCATATATCAAAGGTACACAGAACATAGTGGCAGATGCACTTTCACGTAGACCGTACTTGAGCACTATGGTTCATATCTCGGAGGATTGGAGGCATATGATAGTGGCAGAGTATGCCAAGGATAGTTGGGCCTCCAGTATTGTTGAGGGATCAACAGTTGATACCAGGTATACACTTGTGAATGACTTGATCATTTACAAGAACAGGATATTCTTGATTCCAGGTTCTGAGGTGAAGAGCATAGTTATGCGAGCTTTCCATGATATACCCACAGCAGGACATCTCGGATACTTCAAGACTTATAGGCAGATACGGGAGAGGTTCACTTGGAAAGGACTCAAGAGAGATGTTCTTCAGTATGTGCGTGAGTGCCCTGTTTGTCAGCAGAACAAGCAGGAGAACACGTACCCGGCAGGTTTATTGCAGCCACTTCCGATTTCTGACAAGAAGTGGGAATGCCTGTCGATGGACTTTATCACGGGCTTGCCTAAAGCCCAAGGGCATGATTGTATATATGTAGTTGTGGATCGGCTTACGAAGTATGCCCGCTTCTTTCCGATCACCACGACTTACACAACTACACAGGTAGCAGAGGTGTTCTTTCGTGAGATATTCAGACTTCATGGGTTGCCTCGGAGCATCGTGAGTGACAGAGATAGTCGGTTCCTGAGTAACTTCTGGTAGGAGGTCTTCAGGCTTTGTGGAACCGAGCTTACACCGAGCACCAGGTACCATCCACAGACAGATGGGCAGACGGAGATAGTGAATAAGTGGGTGGAAGGATATCTCAGGAATTATATTGCAGGGCAGCAGAAGGCGTGGGTCAAATGGATACATTTGTGTGAGTATTGCTATAACTCGACATTCCATATGACCATTCAGATGTCACCCTTCATGGCTATACGCGTATGAGGCGCCGAGTTTCCTTGATTTGTTACTGAGTGACAGTAGAGTGCCAGTGCAGGAGGTTGGTTGCAGGAGAGTCAGGACACTATGAGGGCTCTCAAGGAAAACATAGCCAAGGCATAGAATCAGCAGAATAGTATGCAGATCAGAAGAGGATGGAGAGGCATTTCGAGGTTGGTGACATGGTTTACCTCATGCTGCAGCCCTACCGTCAGTCCACTCTTAGGAAGAGTGGGTCAGAGAAGCTCAAGCCACGTTATTACGGTCCTTTCAGGATCCTGAGGAGAGTTGGCGAGGCTTACGAGCTTGAGCTTCCAAGAGAGCGAAAGCGTGGTACACAACGTATTTCATGTATCACGCCTAAGAAGGCGTTGGGTCATCGTGTGGTACCATCTGCAGTTCTACCTCCCTTAGATGATGAGGGAAAGTTGATCTTAGTACCTGAGTCCATCCTGGAGTACAGGGAGAGACAGTTGCGTTGGAGGACTATCAGGGAATATTTGGTGAAATGGAGAGATTTTCCGGTTGAGGATGCGACATGGGAGAGCGAGGAGATTCTGCAGCATCTGGCATTGAGATTGCTTGAGGAAAAGCAATTTCAAGAGGGGCGGACTGTCATGTCCCCTTCTTAGTGACATCTCTCGGAGGACAGGATTGGCCTATCACATGACCCTCATAGGCCGATAGACTAGATAGAGGGTCACTTCGGAGCTTGGCTCAGCTTCAGTTAGCAGGGATTGATCAGTTGTCTTTCGTTTTGGCTCGATCAGAGACTTTTTGCAAAATTGCTATTTTTAGCAGTTCCTGGCAGGTAGTGTGGGACCCCTGCTATTTTTAGCAGTATGGCTTTGGCGGCATCCAGAATCACTTCCGTTGTCGTCAGCATCAGACGGCTCGAGCATCGGGTTAATAATGAGCGAGATATTAATATTTAATTGTATTAATTAAATATTAATTATTTAACGATTATAATGCAAAGTTATAATATTAAATTATAACTTAAGTTACTTGCCTTGAGGGGTGCGCCCATCATCAGAAAGGGGCCAGTTAATAATTATAATTTATTATAATTATTTGACGGAGAACTATTGAAAAATTAAAAGAATTAAAAAGTTAAATATTTAAAATTTCCTATCTTTAAGGAAATCGCAGTTTTGAGAAGAATAAAGTTTTTGCATTGGGATTGGAGCCATTATGACCTTTGTGAATTGAAAATTGATCAAGACTTCGTCAGAGAACAGAAGCCTTAGGGTTTCGTCTCGAACGCATTGGAGAACGAGCCATCTCCAGTGAGAGCGATTCAGAGGGTGTGAAATAACACCTGATTTATTGCCAGTTGTGAAATTTCTTCATCCAGGAGGAATTACAGAGCTTTACAGAGATTATTTTCATCAGGGTTTTATCTGTGTTTTACATCTAGAGAACTCATATCTATCAAGGCGCCTATTTCATTGAGATTCTGGAGTTCACAGAAGGAGCCGTACCTTTTATTTAATTTGCTGTTGTGTAGTGTCAGGCCGTACCAGTCTTGTACTTGGCCGTACTATTGAAGAGAACCACATCTTGTTCTCCAGTGTCAAAAGCCTTCAGCTTCCATCTTCTGAGTTTATCTCACAGGGCGCTCCATATCTAGAAGTCTAAAGATTGGTCACAAGGGAGCCGTGCCTTTTGCATTTATTATTGCTGCAGGCCGTACCAGTCTGACCAGGGCCGTACCATCCTCTTTTGTGGTGTATTTTCAAGACAGAGTAAAACGTCTTCCTTCTTGGACTTCTTCCTTCAGTATCTGAAGTGCCTAGGAGTCTGGGTCAATTTGCCACCAGAGAACAGAGGGAGAAGGGGAGCTTTTGTTGCAGCCGTACCAGATTTACCAGTTTATTCATTGCTGTTTCAAAATCAGGTTTTCAATATTTTATTGCCTTTTTCCTTGCATGTGTCTGGAACATCATTGTAATCATTGCAGGAGTGGAATATATTGTCTGGCTTCAATATTTGAGATAGTCATTGTTATTTTCCAGAGTTATATATTTTATTTGCATTTATTCTGTATTACTTGCAAAAATCGCCATCTTTATTATTCATGCAAAAACATCAAAAACGGTCTAAAAACCTAAAACCTTCAGAAAGTCAAACAAAACTATCAGATCCGGAGAATAGGGGAAACTGGGGTTTCTACATACTACCTGAACTTGGTTAATGCATGCATAATGGCAAGCATTTCTTTGTCATAGATTGAATATGTCCTTTCAACACCCCATAATTTTCTGCTCTCAAACACGATAGGGTGTTTTTCTTGCATCAGGACAGCCCCCACTCCTTCACCCGATGCATCACATTGCAGCTCGAATGGCTTGGAGAAATCTGGAATAGCCAAAACTGGACACGAGCTCATAATCTTCTTGAACTTATCAAAAACAATTTGAGCCTTTTCTGACCAAACAAAGGCTCCCTTTTTGGTGAGATCAGTAAGAGGAGTAGCATTCTGTGAATACCCCTTTACGAATCTTCGATAAAAACCACAAAGACCCAGAAAACCTTTCAACTGAGTCAAGCTCTCAGGAGGTGGCCAATCAACTACTGCTTTGATCTTTTCCGGATCCACCTTTACTCCCTCAGCATTGATTATGTGGCCAAGGTACAGTAACTCTTCCATCCCAAATTCACATTTGGAGCTTTTGCGAACAAGCTCTCAGATTCCATGATACTAAGCACTTCCTCCAAGTGCTTGAGGTGATCTCCCCAAGTCTTGCTGTAGATCAGAATATCATCAAAAAATATCAGCACAAACCTTCGTAACTGCTTCTGAAAGACACGGTTCATGCAAGACTGAAAGGTAGCGGAGCGTTAGTCAACCCAAATGGCATGACTAAGAATTCAAAATGGCCATAGTGACATCTGAAAGCTGTCTTTTCCACATCTGATCCCCTCATTCAGTATCTGATGGTAACCCGACCTCAGATCAATCTTCGAAAAGAACTTAGCCCCATGTAGCTCATCAATGAGCTCATCTATTCTGGGAATGGGGTATCTGTTCTTGATGGTGCTTTGGTTCAAAGCACGATAGTCCACGCACATGCGCATGGTACCATCCTTCTTCTTCACAAGAACCACTGCAGATGCAAAGGGGCTCTTGCTTGGGCGTATGAAACCCATCTCCAAAAGTTCTCGAATATTCTTCTCGATCTCATCCTTTTGCCTCTTCGGATACCGATATGGAGTTGTGATCACCGGTTTAGCCCCTTCCTTGAGCTCTATGATGTGTTCTGAACCTCGATCAGGAGGGGGTCCAGGAGGTAAATCAGCAAACACTTTACTCTTCTTGGTGAGTAAAGACTGAATATCTGGAGGATGCTCTATTTTCGTTTCAGCTGGACTAGCTGGAAGAATCATGCACTCCGCAGCCCACTCCACTTGGTCATGACGTATCAACCTTGCCATCCTCTTGAATGACACAATCCGAGGGCCACCATTTGACATTCCTCTCAACACCACCTTCTTTCCATCGGATTGAAACTTCAACTCCATAGTCTACAGATTCAAAGAGATCTCTCCAAGAGATCGCAGCCATTGGATGCCGAGAACAGCATCAGTATCCCCAATGTGAACTACATAGAAGTCATCCTTGACTTAGTAGTTTCCCAACTGCATGGTCATGTTAGATATTTTCTTGGTGCAAGAAATATGGAATCCATCGGCAACCATGACCTTGAATCCTTCGAACTCCTCTGTTTGCAGCCCCTTCTTGGCTACCACAACTTCATCAATGAAGTTATGAGTTGCTCCCGTATCGATCAAAGCAATGATTCGCTGCCCCTTGATCATCCCACGAACCTTGAATGATTCGTTTCTTTGAAAACTAGAAAGTTGAGCTAAAACTCCACCGCTTTCCTTCTCATCTCCGGACTCTTCTGAAGCTCTATCTTCTTCATTTTCTTCAAAATCAGATTGCTGGTTGGAAAAATTAGAACTACTTTCCCCAGCAGAATAGTACTCAATCTGATTGAACTTAACCCCTTTAGGACAAACATGGTCTTGAGACCATTTTTCCCTACACCGGAAACACAACCCTTTTCTTCTGAGTTCATTCAGGGTTTCTTGATCCAACCTGGTGACATGGGGATTGCGATTCTTGAACTCCTTGTTCTGAGGTCTCAAATGATTTTTATGTTGAGGCCTTTTTCCTTTATCCCTTTTCTGAAAAGGGAAGTTTGACTGAAATTTTGCCTTAGGAGCAGCCCACTCCATGTTTCTTGCCTTTTTCATGGCCTCTTGCAGGGTTGGTGGATCAAAGGCTTTAATCCAACCTTTGAGTGGTTCTGTCAACCCCTCACTGAAAAGAATCACCAACCTTCGCTCCGTGATTCCAGTCACCATGACTGAAAGTCTCTGAAACTCCGCAATGTAGGCATCCACTGTGCCATACTGTCTCAATTGAGCAAGCTCTCTGAAATGGATCTCAGGATCTTTTTTCTCAAACCTTTCGATGAGCCTAGTGGTGAACTCATCATAAGTTGTGATAGACCGATGACCCAGAGTAACGAGGCCATGGTACCACCACTCGTGCGCCACCCCATCAAGGTGTAGCGTAGCGAACTTGATCGCTTCTTCTTCCGCCATTGGTCTGAGAGCTAGATAGTTATCCGGCTTTTGAATCCAAGCTCGGGCTGAACTTGTGTCACTTCCGTCAAAGTGTGGAAGCGTAACTTTGTTGACAGCTTGGTACAAATCTCCTTGATTTGATGGTCTTCGTTGATCAAAGCTTCTCCCTTGCCCTTTGTTTTTTCTCTTATGATCCATGAAATCATTGAAGGACATGTCCATCCTAATGTCGGCAGGTAAAGAGTCATACTCTATACGGCCAAGCCTCAAATGCTCCACGAATGAAGCATTCTCTTCAGGATCTGGCTGAGTGACTACAGGAGCCACAAAGGTGGGTTTGAATGGTCTGGACGAAATGTAAGTGTTGTTTGACACCGTCCGGGGCTGCATGCTCATCATGCTGATTGGAAGCACTATGCTCCCCTCTATGGCTTGAGTTGTTTTGCGGGATGGTATTGTGGCCCACTCTTCCCATCATGAGCGAAACCATATCCATTAAAGCATCCATCTTCTTCTCAAATCTCTGTCCTGGACTGATGGATCTCTCTCTGCCCTTACCACTGTCATCTCTATTGTTGGTAACCCTCTCGTTACCACCAACTGATCTTTCACTTTCTGCCATATCTGATTCCTGAGAAGACTCCCAATGAGCCCTCAAGACTTCTGAAGCTGTCTGACCCTCTAGAGGTTGATGAAGCTAGAACTGTTTTCCAACTTTCTTGTCTTCTCTTGCAAAGTACCTCTCTTCTCTATCACTCATAGACAGACTGATCACAGGCTGGCAGGATCTTGGCTCTGATACCACTGAAATATTCTGAGCCAAATTTTTTCGATTTTAACAAATTGCAAATTACAAGCAGTGCACCCGTTAAGGTTAGAAGTTAAACCAAAACGTGCAAGTAAGCAACTCTAACCAGAATGGCGCCGATGATGGCGAGCATTGGTCAGAGGATCTAAATCAAACTGCTTATGCTGTAACTCTAACCAGTATGGCGCCGATGATGGCGAGCATTGGTCAGAGGATCTTCTACTCTAAATACAGAAAATAACTCAACGTCAAGTATGTGCTACCCAATCCAATGCGGAGTGAGGGGCGACCATATGACAGAGTGATTACAGAATTCAATGCTTGAAATAAATGCTGAAACTGGAAAATGTTCGACACCCAGAATGTGCTTGCTGACCCAAAATGGGAAAGTAGCTACCATAGGGCGGAGATCTATCTATTACAAACTTCAAATGAAATTGAGCATTACAAATTTGAATTAACAAGCTTAAGAATAACTGCCAGTACTACTGGTCAGTTTACAATTTAGTATCATACGACTGTCAAGAGGTTGGAGCTGGAAATATTAATCATTACAATACAATAAGATCTCTCTTGGCTTAATTCAAAGAAGCCACATCAAATCATCACAAAGATTGGAATTAATATTTCTGTTTTTTCCTGTTTTCCTCAAATAAATAGACTGAATTCACCACTAGATGTTGTCTTGCAAACACGAAGTGATGCCCAAGCTAGGAGGCCTTCATTCCTTGAAGCAATTCCAGAGCCAATCCGACAGCATAACAGTATAGTCGACAAAAGATCCCCAATAATGTTCCAAGACTCCTCTTTATAATCCTCCAGTTGACTTCTCAAAACCCTAAAATCTGCTTTTAGGTCAAAACCCCTAATCTCCTCAAGAAGGGCGTACTTTCTCTTCAAGGCTTAAGATTTGAGATTTTAAATAAATAACATGCTTTGATAAATGTGCCCTTCAAACCTTGCTTTGACTTAGGCAATAATTAAAATAATCTTTTAATGAGGACGCCACCCTCAAAGACCCACTTTTAAAAACAACATTAAGTCATTAAATCTAAGCCAAGGGGTCAACGTTAAAATATAATATTTAAACGTGACCTTTTTAATTAAATGACTTAACTTATCCTTTCGAATGTGCCCTGAAGCCAATACTGAGCAAAACATCTGACCAAACTGAAGTAGGAAGTCAACTGAGCTGAACTCAACTGGAAAGCTGCCAAAAATAGAATTTACTAAAAATAGTAAATTCCAGAAAGTGCTCTAAATGCCGAGATGAACCTACCATTGCGAAGCTCTCTGAAAACCCAGAAAGAATCCGCCATTGAATCCACCATCTCTGAGCAATGATCTCCTCAAAAATAGGAAACCCTAATTTTACCTTTCGACTAGCCTTCGGGTTTCCAGAAAAAAGGCCAACGGTCACATGAACGATCAGGTTTGAGAAGGGGACATTACATCTAACAACTGCACTGCATTCTGAGCACCTTGAGCTATCTACTTGCAAAAATTTGAGCTAAAACGGACAACTTGCTATTTTTTAGCAGTCTTTCCTTTGAGGTACATTTTCAGGGTTTGCATGTTGAACTTTCAGATGCATGTCTGAGGATTTTTTTTGGTTTTTCAAGACCTTCGTGATGATATAGCATGCAGAACAGGATGATGACTTTCAGTGATTCAGCCTTCAGAGGCTATAATTAGGGTTTGCATTCAAGATTTCTTAGCGCATGCTGGCATAATCTTTCTAGGTTTTCTGAGAGCTTCACAATGGTGTAGCATGCGAGCAGAGTTGGTCACTTTTCTGGAACTTACTATTTTTAGCCAGTGCTTGCATGATGATTTTTTTGGGTTTTTCTCAATTTTTCAAAATCTCTCAGGTAGTGTGACATGCATACTCATCCGACAGTTGGTTGGTCACCTTTTTAGCCACTTACTATTTTTAGCAGGTTCACTTCGGTAGCCATCTTAACACTTCAAAATCGTGAGCTCGATGAAATGCAACAAAAACAGAGTTGAATGGAGCTCATTTTGAGGCACATGTAAGGAAAATTAGGGTTTCAAGCTTCATGACTCAAAACGAGGTGTCAAACACCAAAATTTCCAAAAAATGAAGTATCCATTGTGATTAGCATCTTTCAAGGAGTTCGTTGGTAAAATTTTAAGGCAAATGGAGCACTTACTATTTATAGTAAGCCACTTCAAAAACACACTATAAATAGTAAGACGGAATTAGGAACCAATGTGAACGGGCAAGTCTATCAATGAGGTTCACGACATTCAGATTTCAAATCAAACGGAGTTGTGGAAGTCTCAAAATCAGGCAGCTGTTATAAATAGTAAACCATCTCCAGAAACATGCCAAAAATAGTAGGTTAGCATGGGGCATCAATATGAACAAGTCAAGCAAGTGATGAGGACCCCATGGCGCAAATTTCAAGCTGAATGGAGTTGCAGAGATTCAAAAATCAAGCACTTACTATTTTTAGCAGGCTTGTGCAAAGAAATTAGGGTTTCCTAAATTCAAGGGAAAAACACGACAGTCATGCAGGGGCGACATCCAGTCATGATCAACACCCTTCAGGCATTCAACACGTGAAGTTTGAAAGCATTCTGAGTAATTGCTATTTTTAGTAAGTTGCTAAAAATAGCAGGTACAGGCAAATATCAACCACTAGTAGCTTAACCACATCCTGAGGTTCGAAACAAAGCAAAAAATAGGCCTTCTGGAGCCGAAAATTAGTTCAAAATGCAAAATTTGGGAAACTTTCTAAAAATAGAAAGTTAGGGCAAGCCAGGGCTAGCATGAACAAATGACTCCAAATTAGGCGAAAGACTGGAAATTCACTAAGTCTGAGAAAATTTGAAGTCCAGCATTGGAATTTTCCCTAGAGGCTACCTGAGGTAGGTGAAAATTCTACTAAGGCATGAAAAATGGAAGCTCACATGGTGAAATGTGCCTTAGCTTGAAGAGGGAAGCTAAAAAATATTCAAAGGGTTGTAAATTGAAAGCTCTACCCCCAAAATGCGCCCAACTCTGAGGAGATGCTTGGAAATTTTACTAAGAGCTTAAAATTGGAAGTAAGGGTGGTCAAATGCGCCTTAACTTGAGAGGCTGAGTTGGAAATTTGACTAAGTCCTTGAAAAGCTTCTACCCTTAGATGCGCCTTGGGAAGGAGGAGATTGAGAATTTATCTAAGGCGTCAAAATTGATAGCACATAGTGCCAAATGCGCCCAGCTTTGAGATAAGTTGACTAAGGCATAGCAAATTGAAAGGAGAACCCCCTAAATGCGCCTAGAAGAGTAGAAAGTGAATAAAATATTCTAAGGCGTGTAGATCTAAAATAAAATACCCTATGTGCACCTTAGGAAACTGGAGGTTGATGAAATGAAACTAAGCGTTGAGAATTTAAAACTTGAAGTAGCCACTGTTGGATGCACCCAAGTCTGATGAGAAGATGGAAAACGCCCAAGTGTTGATTGAAAGTGAGACCCTTTTAATACGCCTTGAGAAGAGGTTAGAGTTGGGAAGAGAAGTCTATGTGAAATTTAAAGCCAATACCCCTAAATGCACCCTTACAAAAACGTGATTCAATGTTGGAAATTAAAAATACAAGGGGGTCATATGCACCAAGAAAGAAGGGAGGCTGGAAATGTGAACTTGAAGTCTACCCTCTAAAATGCGCCTTTACAAGCTTAAAGACAGTTGAAATTTTACTAAGGGTAACAAATTGGAAGCTTCCTACCCCATATGCGCCTTAACATGGAGATGAATGAGAAATTTGGCTAAGTGTCCAAAATTTGGAACTTGACTTCCTATATGCGACTTTGAGATTGGAGATGATTTGAAATTTATCCAAGGAAAATAAATTTAAGGATGGACCCCCTTTGATTGCGCCTAGAGGTTGAAGAGTTGAAAATTATTTGTGCCTCGCATATAAAAAAATCAAATGGAGATTTTTGTAGGGGGTGATAAAATTTCCTAAGGTGCTAGAAGTAAAATAAAACTTGTTCTAAGCAAAACAAAAAAAAAACACCCTAGGTTGGAGAAATTAAATAAAGTTTGATTAAAATTATTTTCCAAAGTTTTAAAAATTAAAAAAAATTAAATCTCCCCTTTCGTTTGGACACATGAAGTTTTAAAATTGAAAAATATTTATTAGGGGGAAATTTATTTTGGAAAATATTCTGGATGGAAAACTAAGTTATCGATTCGTTTTTGGATTCGGGTACGGGTACGAGAATCGGGTATGGGTACGAGAATCCGGTACAGGATTCGGCAAAAAAAATTTTTGGGGTTGGGTATGGCGTGGATACGGCTTGGATACGGCAATACAAAAAACATATAAAAATCAGAAATATATACATATTTGCAGCAGTAATTAAGTTCAGAATACACCACCATATTAATAATAATAGTCTAAGAGACTAAGACTAATAACATAGCAAAAATACATCACCACTTTCATAGTCACTAAGTATTACTCGAATGTCATCATCATGATATAAAATTATAAATTAAAGTTAAAATGTTTACAATCAGCCATTATTGATCATTGATCAATCAGAATCATATGGGTCATCAAACAAACTAGCATCATTAGATGCTACATTTTGTGTAGAACCACAAATAGCATTAGTGGCACTCGCACAAGCATTGCCACTAGCAGTAGCACTCGCATTGACACTACCACTCTCGTAATCAGTAGCTACTTCAGGTTCATAGTCATCATCAATATCAAGTGCTGCTAAGTGACTTGTGGAAGCATCCGAGTCAAGCTGCTCTGGCTCAATGTCCCACCTCGTGTCTCCTTCTTTGTAGGAACTTTTCTTGTGTGTAAGGAGGCGCAAGTTTGAATGCACATACACCAAGTCCTCTGCCTTTTTTGAATGCAGCCTATTGCGTTTTATTGAGTGGATGAAGGAGTATGTGCTCCAATTCCTCTCAGAAGAAGATGAACTAGCAACCTATTAAGACCAAATTAAATAGTTAAGAGTTAAAAAATTTAACTAAACAAAATTTAAAATTAAAATGACAAATATAAAACTTACTCAGGATAAAACTTTTATTGCAATAGGTTGGAGGTGCATGTATTCTTGCCCATGGAAGTACCACCAACTATGAGCATCCACCCTGCACATGTGTTGAAGAGCATCCGTATTTTGATCAACACTACCAGAGCAAGCAAAAGCCATGAACTCAGCCCTGACTCGATCACGTTGGTCACGATCACTGAAGATTCTACGAATTGCTGCCTTGTACCCATGAGTCACTTCACCATCCCTATATGGAGCAACTCTTGATGATGTAGCAAGTACTTCAGGACTATAATACTTGGGACTCAATGCAAAAGCGAGAAGATGCAATGGAGTGGTCATTTTGTTCCATCTATCAACCATGATTTCTTGTAGCTCTTTGAAGAATTTTTCTTCAGGATCTTCCTCTTTTGCATTGATGATGACTTTCATCTTCTCAATCATTGAGTCGATACCATCATATACTTCTCCCAAACAAGGTCTATCCATGTCTGTATAATGGATCATGCTCAGTATAGGCTCAGTGAAACTAACCAGGTACTCAACACGATCCCACCAACACTCATCTTGGATCCTTTGCCTGACCCTATTTGCCCATTCACTGCTAGATTGCCTCCATATGGCCCAATTAGGGCTGATTACCATGGCACAGAGTGCCTCACGAACCTTTATAAGCCGTCTCAACACAATTGTGTTGGAGGCAAAACGGGTCTCTGAACCTGTTTGGAAATAAAAAATAAAAAAAAATGTAATTTAAATTTACAAAATCAAAATTTAAAATTAAAAGAAAACTAAAAATTAAAAAAATATTGAGAATTAACTTACCTTCAACAATTCCAATTTTGAGAATTGTCTAAATATTCCTTGTGTCATATGGTGGTTGGTGATAAACATTTGGATGTCTTCACCCTCAGCATACACCTGTTTGATCCACTCAATTTTGGATCCAATTTTTTGTAGCATTAGATTGAGGGCATGGACAGCACAAGGTGTCCAAAAAATGTTTGGATACTTCTCCTCAACCAATAACCCAACAGCCCTACAATTTTTGGCATTGTCGGTTATAACTTGCACAACATTTTGATGGCCCACTTCTTCAATAGCTTGGCAAAGGATGTTAGCAATAAATGGACCATCTTTCACCTGTCCTTCACAATCCACTACTCTCAAAAACATTGCCCCTTTAGGGAACACAGCAATAACATTGATCAATGGGCGATTTTTTGCATCCTTCCATCTATCAGAAACGATGCTCACCCTTGTTTCGATCCATGAATCCCTTATAGGCTTCAAAGAGTCTGCTACATGTTTCATCTCTTTCTCCAATAAGGTGCAACACACCTTCTCAAAACCTGGGCCCTTATACCCCTTTGGAGCCTCATTAATAGATTTCACGATTTTTTGCCAATATGGTGAACGAACAACGTTGAATGCCAATCCATTGGGATAGACACATCTTGCTATGTCTTCATCAGCAATCTCTCTTGCCTCATTCTGAAATGAAGCTTTCAACTGTCCCTTGGATCTTTTATTTGATGTGGGCACGGTTTGCTCTTGAGGAATGTTCATAAATGGATGGCTATCTGCAGGTCGAATATAAGTAGGTGGTGTAGGGGGTTTCATGGCTCGAGATCCTTTCTTCAAAGGATGGCTTGTTTTAAGACCACTAACTTTTTTCTCTGATTTTTCTTGCTTAGCAATATATTTCAACACACTGTCATCCGGAAGGCCTCCACCATCACCTTCTGGAGGTCCTGGACAAGCTTTGATGCCATTATCAGGGATTCTACACAAGTGGGCTTTCACTCAATTGTATGAGCTTGTATATTGAACTTTGCAATGACTACAAATCCAAATAAATACTCCACCACCTGGACATTGTTGAACCATTTCTACATATTTCCAAAGGGGAGAGGTTGCATTTATTTTGAAACGAGAATGGGTTGTGGTGTTAGAAGCGAATGCCATTGTAATACCTAAGGCACAACATATTGAAATAATTTTGGTATTGAAATTTCAAATTTGAAACTTAAAAACTTAAATTTAAAAGAATGAGAAGTAGAACAATCAACAATCAACAAAACAAAATAGTTTATTTGTTAAAAAAAATGTAGGAAAAAAAAAAAAAAAACTTCAAAGAAACCTACCTCTTTTGATTCTTTGAACAAATCTTGCTCTATAATCTTCTTGGCAACGAACGGAGGCTTGCACGTGCTTAGGAATAGCACAACAATCAACTTTGACAAACCAATGATCAGCCTTCGAATCTATTCAAGCTTGTGCAAGCAAAAACGAAAGTTCAGCAATGGAGGCAAGAAAACGCGTTTTTCATTCACAAATTGTGAAATGAGAGTGTTTTTACCTATTTAGTGTCTTTGGAGGTCGAAATTAGGTTTACAATGAATATTAAATCATATAAGAAGTCAACATTCGGTCAAAAAATATTTAAAAACGTCTAAAAACGCTTTTTTATTTCTGCCTGGGCATTTTTCTGCGAAAATTCATCGCGGATTTGCGTTGGATACGCCAAGCCGAATCCTGTTTCAAATCCACAGAGGGCGACGAATTTTTGATGAATCAGCAGGCCGAATTTTGTATCCTGTGCGAATTTCATGCGAATCGAACCTGAACTGTATCGTATCCAGGCGCAAATACTGACGAATTAGTAACTTAGATGGAAAATAATTTTGCCGAGCAATTTGAAAATGTCGAAGTTTGCGAGTGATGAAGCTTTTTTGACTAAAACATAAATTTTTTCTATGGCACTGGCAAAATAAATAAAGTTGTCTCAAGTGAAATAAATGGCATTGAAATTAAATTTTAATAAAACATATGCTATTTTAAAAAGATGAGATTTTTAATGCTAGAGTAAATTTTAATAAGTTTCTCAAAATACTTAATTAATTAGAAATAACTAGCAGTCGAGGAGGGAAATTTTAAATTCGAACGAGGAAAGAATTTCTAATAATAGCAAATTTCTATGACGACTGTATGATAATTGGGAATATTCTCTCTTCAATTGGAAAATTTCTATGTAGTGGGGTAGTGAATTAGTGGTGACTGCTAAACTGGGCGTCTGCTTTCAGTTATAAAAACTCTGAAGTTTTTCATTTCTCTTCACAAAATTGCAAAGTTGAAAACTGTGCTGAAGCTGAAAGTGATCATTGAGCGAGTGAGAAATTTCTGAGTTGGATTATTTTTCTAAGTTGCTGAGATTTAGAGTGTTGAGAAGAAGTAAATTTTGAAGTAGAAGTGCTGAAAGTGATTTTTCGAAAGGCTGAAAGTGTTGTGGTTGCAAGTCACTGAGGTTCAGAGTTTTAAATTTCGGTGTTGTAATTCTCAAGGTTTGGAGTTGAAGTTTTACTGCTGAACTTTTTTTTTTTTTTTTCGAAGCCAACTCCATTTGCCAGCCATCTCATGAAATTTTTATTTTTAAAGTTAGAATTATAATGCTTTCTTTTTGTTTTGCAGATAGTTGAAATTCGAAGAGATGTTGCTAGAATAGGCAAGGCTGCTGCCAGAGCTGGAAATGTTGAAGCTGGCAAAGAAAATGCTTCCAAGCAGGCCATTATTAAATAGTTGAAGAAGTCTTTTATTCTGGAATCAAAGTTTGTGTCGAAGCTAGGAGGTCTGACTAACACCAACCTTGGTTCCTTCAACCTCGAAGCCTTCAAGAGTAGAATATACGGGTAGGGTGGCTATCCTCTGTTAGTGACTTCGCAGAACATTGTGAGAAGTGGGTTATATGCAGCTGGCGGTTTTCCACCAGCCGTTCGATGTCCAGAGTTGATTATGGAATGTGCAAACCACTACAATTTGGATCACTGGACAATTGTTTCTCCAGGGGGCAAGTTACGAGAAAATTTCATGCCTAATGCAATTGGCGAAGCGTTCGAGATTCCATCCATGGACAAAATGTTATACAAGTCCAAGGAGAGAGCTGATAAGTTGTATGCTACATCTTTTGATAGGTGTGCTAAGAGGATCAACACGACATGGATGAGGAAGCCAAAACCTCCTGGTGCCAAGTTGTTGAAGTAAATCATTTTAGAGGAGCTTGTTGTACCCAAAAACAAAATTTTTTGCTTCATCAAGGCATTTTGCATAAAATAGTCTAAACCTTGCTAAATGATGGAAAACAAAGTTTTTGGGCAATATCAAGCATGGAGTTTTTTGTCAATGTTTTGTCAGTTAAAGGCAGTTTCATTGATCAAAACCTGAATTAGAGACTCAGAACGAAGCATTTCACAATGGAGGAGTGTTTCATGATGACATTTCACATTGCACGTGGTCATTTCAGTGATCAAGTTGATGATTGTAATGGTCAATTTTTGAAGATTTTTCAAGGAAAAGCACAAAAGCGCATTTGTAGCCCAGGGGCGCCCTTCTTTTTGAAGGCCTAAATTTTGTGATTAATGCTCAAGAATATAGTCAATCTCTTCAGAATCAGTCTACCTGTCCGATGAGCTATTTCGCGAGGCTATTCGAGTCCCGTAACTCCGGCAACTGGCGACAGAAGTTGAAGATTCCACAGTTTCAGATTGTAGAATCTTGTTCTTTTCCAGCAAAAGCGTGCCTATAGCTTGAGGGCGCCCTTCTTAAAGAGGTGTTGGATCTTGGCATTTTTGATGGTTGATATGGTCAATCTCTTCATGATTAGTCTGCTTATCCAACGAGTTATCAAGCACAGTCATTTGACTTTCAGAGCTCCAACAGTAGACGTCAGAAGATGGGCTTATAAAGAGATTTCACATCTTTAAAGCTTCTTCATTGTGTTTCCAGTGCAACTGTAGCTTAGGGGCGCTTTTCAGAATGACCCTTGAGATGATCTAGTTTGCTGATAGAGTCTTCCTGGCATTTGTGCTATTCTAGTCTAGCTTTACGATGCACCATCCTGCTTGTCGATCCGACATTCTGAGTGATCGTGGTAGAGATTCTATCAAGCATGTAATTTCACGGGCGGACTAGCATAAGATTTTCATTGTATTTCCATAGGTCAAGGGCGCCTAGCTTTTTGGCCTGTCAGATGAGGTTGTTCGTCGTTGAAGTCTTCACAGGAGTTGAACGTAATCACTTTATCTATCCAACGAGCCTAGCCATCAGCTTCCGGGATTTGGCAAACGCTTGTACGTGCGAGGTCTTTGACGAAGTGTTGAAAAGTGAAGACATCTGGAAAATGGCCAAGTATGGAGCGTATATTTTAAATAAAATACGCACTTGTGTTGTGACATTTTTCACACATTGCCCCATTGCAAATGGGGACCCCCTAATTTTGGCTTTGCTTTGTTGTTGTCTCTTTTTTTTTTTCTACTGTCTGTCTTTTCGGGATCGGTCCGTCATTGAGCTTAAACACGAAAATTTTGGCCAAGTCTGAAAATTAGGGTTTCCGCCTTTCTGGTCAATCCAAGGTCGAACAAAGTGAATGAAGTGAAAATTGAATTTAACATTGTTGTCAGTATGTTTCTAGCAGGCTCCCAGCCAGTTTTCATCAAATTCCGGGTACTTACTATTTTTAGTAAGTGTACAATTACAGGCAATCCTTCAGCATTTTTGAGATTCCGACAGTCATGCTGCGTCCAGGGCACGTCAGGCTACTCACAGGTTAAATTTGAGCTGAAACGGACAACCTGCTATTTTTAGCAGTACAGCTTCCAGAGCAGATTTCAAGGTCTAGATGTTACATTTTCTGATGCATGTCCGGAGATTCCTTCTGGGTTTTTCAAAACCTTTGTGGCGATATGACATGCAAAACATGATGATGACTTTCAGCACTCGGCCTTCGGAGGCCGATATTGGGGTTTGCATGCAGACATTTTCAGCGCATGTCGGCATTTTCTTTCTGGGTTTTCCAAGAGCTTCGCGACAGTGTAACATGCAAATAGAACCGATCACTTTTCAGGAACTTACTATTTTTAGCCAGTGCGTGCATGTTGAAGATTTTTTTGGGTTTTTTTGGGTTTTTCAAGTTTTTTCGGGCAGTATGACATGCGAGATCATCCGGCGGCCGATTGGTCACTTTTTCGGCCACTTTCTATTTTTAGCAGGTATCACTTGGGCAGCTACTCAACACTTCAGAACTGCAAGCTGATAATCATGCAACTGAAACGAGGTCAAACGGAGCTCATCTAAGCAACATGCACAAAATTAGGGTTTCGAGCTTCAGCGCTAAAAATGAGGAGTCAGGGGTTAAAATGTTCAAAACTAAGGTATCCATCATGGTCAGCATCCCCTCGAGAATCTGCTGGCAAAATTTGAAGGCAATCGGAGAACCTGCTATTTTTAGTAAGGTATCCTTGACACGGGCTATAAATAGAAAGTTGATCAAGGCGCAACACAAACGGGCAAGTTCACCAACGACGGGCACACTGTCCAAATTTCAAGACAAACGGAGCTAAGAAAGTCCCAGAAACAGTCACTTCACAAGCAGCTATAAATAGCAGGTCAAAGTCAAGTCTCAGTATAAACAGGTTAAACATGTGATGAAGATCCCATGGCGTGAATTTCAAGGTGAACGGAGTTGCAGAAGATGGAAAATCAAGCACTTACTATTTTTAGCAGGCCTGTGCAGAAGAATTAGGGTTTCCTAAAATCAAGGGCGAAACACAACAGCCAGGCATAAGCAGTGTCCAGTCACGATCAATACCCTTCAGGCAATCGGCACGCAAAATTTGAAGACATTCTAAGTAATTGCTATTTTTAGTAAGTTGCTAAAAATAGCAGGTGCATGCAGATATCAAGGCCCGACAGCTCAACCACATCTCGAGATTCAAAACAAAGCAAAATCCAGCCTTTTGGAACTTGGAATTAGCTCGAAGCACGAAATTTGAAGAACTTTCTAAAAATAGAAAGTCAGGGCAAATTAGGGTTGGCAAGAGCAAATCACTCCAAATTTGACAAATGGCATAAAATTCACTGAAATTGATAAATTTTCAAGTCCAGCTAGTGAAAAATGCCTTTAAAAGCCGAAGGCTGGCTGAAAATTTTCTAAGTCACACAAATTGGAAGCTCCACTTGTAATATGCGCCCTTGAGCTTCAAGCTGGCAGGAGTCTTGAAATTTTCTAAGTCACACAAATTGGAAGCTCCACTGGTAAAATGCGCCCTTGAGCTTCAAGCTGGTAGGAGTCTTGAAATTTTCTAAGTCATACAAATTGGAAGCTCCACTAGTAAAATGCGCCCTTGAGCTTCAAGATGGTTGAAAAAATATTCTAAGTACGGAAATTGGAACCTCCTATGGTAAAATGCGCCCAGGCTTGAAGAGGTTTCAAAAAAATCTTCTAAGTATCGAAAATTGGAGTCTCACACTTCAAAATGCGCCCATAGGGAAAGTGTTGAAGAAAATGTGCCTAAAATCTTGAG